>WKFP01014312.1:122053-138119 GCA_011057875.1 Pterocles orientalis | reverse complement strand
TTGTAAAAAATAAAAAATAAAAATAATAATAATAATGTAATGGACTTTTATGATTTTTGTTTGTTGTTTTGTTTTCCATCCTTTGTAAGAATTTGTTTGTTTGGGATCTGGGGGGGGGACATTTTCATGGTTATAATTTTTGTGGGCAGGGTGTCGCATCACCCTTCCTTTTACTTGTATAAAAAACAATAGTGGCTCAGCTGTGGAAAAAAAAATGTACTTTTTTATAAATAAAGAATTTTAAAAAAAAGATACGTTCTCTTGGTTTTGTGCATCTGTGACTGCGTCATCCTGCAACCTGTGACTGGTAGCTGTAAGGAGAGTCACAGCAGCAGAAATGGCATCTGCTTTTCAGCTACCTAGGTCTGGTCCCATGATATGCAGTGTTTTGTCATGGGAGGTCCTTGCAGATGAAGGCTGAAGGGTAAAGGTTATGAGATCTGCAAATTAGCAAGTGGCCGGAGGAGGTGTACAGGGAGTCACTGTTTTTGCCACTGAAATAGATAGTATTGAGTGAAATTCTTGGAAAGCAGAGTCAAAGCAGACAAAAGTAAATGGGAGCATTTCCCTTTATTGATGTAAACATCCTTGTCAGAGGATGCTGCTGATGCCAAAAGTTAACCTGAGCCAAAAAGGTGACTGGAAAAACTTAGGGAAGAAAAATCCATCAAAAGCTATTGAAAATTATGACACTGTCTCTATCTTAGGAATTTCTTAAGTTGCTGCTAGCTATAGCAGGTGGGACAGGCTATTGGAAAAATGTCAATACACACTTGTTCTCTTCTTACATTTTCTCTAGGCATGGGTAATTAGCTGCGGTCAGGGCCAGAATACCTTTGATTTGACACAGTAGGATGTTCCTATGATGCAACACTTGGCTACCATGACGATCGTGCATCGAAAACATCTAAATGCTATAAGCATGCTAAGGGGCCATTGGGAGCAAGATCAGTCAAACTGCATCCCTGCACCTCCGTCACTGATCTCTCTATTGGGAAGAACAGTTTGCCTTCCCCTTTTCCTCCAGCTTCCTGACTGTGAATATAGGCTACAAAGCAAGCCTTGTTCCCAAAGATCAAGGCAGACAACCCTGCAAGACTCAGATGTCTTTTTGCAAGGGAGAGAGATACAAAGAAAGCAAGAGATCAGAGAAAATGCGCGTGCTTTTCCCTGCGCTGATACCAACAGGCACTTTGCCGTGCCTCTGGCCTAAGGGGTGGAATACTCCGTGGGAGCGGATTTTTGCACCCAACATCAGCACGTGGATGAACCACTGGAGATCTGAACCAAAACCCAGCACTCCCCATCACCGAGAGAGAGGGAGAGGGATCCTGACCCAAATCTGAAATGCAACTGGTTTCCATTGCGAAGAGATGAGCTGGACAGGGAGGGAAGCATTCAGGATTAGCCTGGAAAGGAGTGGTTTGGGGCAGACTATTCATTCCCTGTCAGCAGCAAAGCAGGCGTGGAGCATGTGCCAGAGTAGCGGGAGGCTCTTTGGTACCAGGCTCGATGATCAATGCACTGTGTGCCGCTTGGCAGATGGGCTCCCTCCAAACACCATGCCACTAACAAAGACAGTTGTCAGACTCTTGGCTGAAAAAGGAGTGTGCTGGGCACCTCATTTTGGAAGGGGTTAAAGATAGCCTTGGGGAGGTTGTCCTTAGATGCAAAGGGTGAAAAAGCCACGAACACTCTTGCTATCAGGCTTCAACGTGGCCAAGGGAATTGTGACCACTAATCAGGCTGTATCTATATCTCCACATATTTCACTGCTCTCATTTTCCCCTTTCTGCCAGCTCCTCTTAGTAATGACGGATGGTAGAAGTGTAGCTTTGCTTCAGCTGCAGCCGTTCAGGGCAGCAGCCCTAGCAGTAACCGTGACAGCGATGCAGAGGGGCAGCATCCTACAGAACTGGATCCCCAGCAGCTGGCTCAGCCACATCAGCCAAGTTTGGGGGTGGGGAGAAAGAAAAGCAGCACTGGGGAGCTGGGATGGGGGTCTAAGATGGAAAGAAGGATAGGAGGGGCTATCTTTGCCCATGGTCCTGCTGGGATGAGCCCCTGGGAAATGCTACGCTGATTTCCCAGGCCATGTCTTACAGTTAAGCGATGATGGATAAAACCCACGGCATGGGGCCTCTTCTCAGCAGCTCAGGTTGCAGAGAGCTGAACACAGCGGGAAGCGAGTCCCATGCAGTGCCCCCAAGTATTGTGTTTCTCTGGAACAAAACAGAAACACGTTGGGGGTGGGAATGCCAGCAACGCATGTAGCCCATGGAAAAATGGCAGCGTGGCTTGGATCTCTTCTCGAAGCCACATCTCTGCAGGCGAGCACTACTGGCCCCAAAAGCAACTTCAGAGCCCTGATGATCAGCAGAGGTGCCAGCAGAGAGCCAGGGGAGGAGCTGGGTCAGGGGAGGAGGAGATGAACAGGAGGCTCGTGCTTGCTCGTAGGCTGTATGCCCACTGCCGAGCATGGTCCAGCAGCACAGAGCCAGCCTAGACCAGAGTGAACACCATGAGATTTACCATCTCAGGGCTGAAATGTCCATGATGAAGTTACAGAGCCAGATTGCCGGTTGGTGCAAGCACATCCAACTTTTCTGACGACAATGCAGTTATTGCTTATTTCCACCCACACAAATGCACGTGGCCCAAGCAGGATTTGTAGTGAATGAGAGCAAAATATAGTCCAGTGTAATCAGAGAATTACCATGCAACCCGCCCAGTGTCCCTGGGCACAGGCACCTGGGAAGCAGATGTTCTGCTGGGGTTACTGCCTTGCACAACACACAAAACCAGATGGATCTCCCAGCGATCCACATTTGTGGCAGACTCGGAACTGGAAGGCAAAAGCCAAAGGGCTCCAACAGACAGAGAAAAAGGCAGATGTAACTGGGAGATGTTAAACCAGGCTGGGCTATGAAGGGGTGGGAGCTCAAAGGGCACTGGAGACAGGTCAGGTCACAGAGCATCAATCCAGAAATATGTGACTCTCTCTCTAAAATTCATTCTGAGGTAAGAAGCAATCTGTGCTCGAGTTCAAGTCAGGGCACTCAAGGTCACATATAACCATTAGGTCTCCTAGAGCTAGTGCTGGAAAAATTGAGCTCACAGAAACTTGCTGGTTGAGAACAGCGCTGGGTGAATGACTTACAGTAACAAATATGTTTGATTAATTTTTTTTTTTTCATGGCTTCAGATTATTTGCAATCTTGAGTTTGATTTGTATGAACATAGTTGTTAGAGAAAATTGCTTTATGTAAATGTATTCCAGCTGGGGGACCTGTGACACCGAGAAGTGCTGTTGAGCCTCAGACGCCCTCAGTGGTACCTGGCAGAAGGCGAGGGGGGCTGGTTCACTCCTCCTCCAGACAAGGCGTTTCACAGCCTTCTCAGACATGTTTAGATGCAGGCTGTCTCTTAGATAGTATTTGCAGAACAAGGATCAGCCTGAAAAAAAAAATTTATAAAAAAACCCCTCAGGATATGTATTGCACTCACACAAAAAAACCCTCCAAAACCCAACTGCACACTAGCTAGCAGAAATCAGAGAGTCAGGCATGAATGACTGTGCAGGCAAAGCAGGGATAGCGCAAGATATATGTGTACATGATTAAAATGTAGGTTAAAAATGTTGTATCACTCCCCAGAGGCTGGTTATTGACAGGTAGTAATTTATGGATAGCAGCCATTGCAGTTGCTGCCTTAGCCTCAGCAGTTGGGGTGAACCTTGTGGCCTCATCTGACTAAGCCCAGCACAAGGTGAGTTAGGGACACTCCCTCCTCCGGAGATTTCACAACTGATGAACCAAACCCAGATCCTCATAGGAAACAGGCAGAGGTTTCTGTCTGAACTGTGTGGAATTTGGGGAAGAAGATGGTTTGCATGCAAAGAGGAACTAAATGCTCTTTCTGCCCCTTTGCAGAAGACACGATCCTGTAGTTTGTGAATGAGCTCAGGAGGAGCAGCTCAGTGCTGGCTAAATCCTGGGAGATGGACATGGATCACATCTTAAGAGATCAAAGGGAGCACCCTTTGAGGAACTGTGAGAGGAATGGGTTTCTCTTTTTCATTAGTGCCTGGCTGTCAAGCTTTTTTCTAGCCTAGCACCTGAGTCCCTGGTATATCTGGGGCTTTGCAAAGTGAACGCTATCCCCCACCCATCTGCTGTGAGCCTCTGCTAGCCCCATCGAGAGAAGGTACCTGGATGTTTCCATTTCTCCCTTATCTCTCTGTTCCTCTCCAACTGCTGCCAGCATGTTTATCTCACAGTTTTGAAAAGAAAATTGCCAGCTTCACACCTGTCAGGCTTAACTGATTGCCTGTCGCTTGGAGGAAGGGATTCCATCCCTACGGCCCTGGCTGCACAGGCTCTGCTCCCCTGGGGAAATATCTCCATCCCTTGAGGAACAAAACACTTCATTTCCCATCTCCCAGCCTCATCTCATTGTCCTGCTGTAGCTCCGAGCCCTTTCAATTACTGCTTTACAATAATAATGAACAGCAGCTTTCTGCTGGCACACAGTTTTGTCCACCTGAGGTGCTGATCCTATCATGAAACACTCATTCCCTGCGGTCCATCATTTCCCTGCTGTAAAGAGTGAGTGTCCTTCCCTAGGGGCGTGATCCAGACAGGGGAAACGACTTCATCAAAGGTGTGCAGGGAACCAGGGTGGACTTGGGAGATGTAAACCCTTATCTTGCTCATCAGAGCACACTTCTGCCTATGGGATGTATACAAACACATGCTCGCTCTCGAGCACACTTCTGCCTATGGGATATATACAAACACATGCTCGCTCTCGCCATCCCCAGCAGGTGCTTTTCCATGGGTCCCTTCCTCTGCAAACCCTGAATCTGCAGAACCTGGAGGAGACTTAGTGCTGGCTGTGCCGTTCCTAGTAGCTTAGCCAAGGAGGAGGCAGAACAAGGAGTAACAAGTACAAGGGGCACCCAGTCCAGCTGCTGCCAGCTGTGCGAGGTCCACAGCTGTTGATATGAATGCTGCAGCTGTCTGGGATTATGAATGGATACTGGAGTGGGAATGCCGAGTCTGAAAGGCTTGAGTAAACACTGCAGAGCAGTCCAGAAATAATGGCGTGGGGGCTTTTGAATAGGAAGGAATCATAATTAAATAGAAATCAGTTACTTAAATGGTCACTTCCTGGGGTTTCGTTGATGTCCGATTAACTTAACTTTTAATTTGCATAAGCAATAAATGTTTAATTATGTTATTAATATATTTGAGTTGAGGAGCTTATGGGGTTTTATAATTGGCATTTAACTAGATAGTTCCAGCATATTAACTGATGTTTTATAGCTCCATGAGAGGTTTCCCAATTATAACTGACCTAAAAATTTGCTTGGAGGACCTGCCTTAAAAGTGTTACCTGAGCAAGAGAACAGGGGGAACTGGAGAGGAGGATGTGTGGAGCCTGACCCATACAGAGGAGTGTGTGCAGGGCTGCTGGATCAGCCGCAGAGGCTTTGGGACCTCTCCTCCCTAGGATGCTCTTTCCTTAAGACCCGCAACCTTCCCTGTGTCAGAGAAGGGGTCGCCTCCCCTCTCTCAGCATTCAGCTGGCTGCTGAGCCAAACAGGCTGACACACAGCAGGGGATTAGGGTGGGGAGAAGGAGATTTAGAGATGGGGAAGGCTTGTCCATGGGTTACAGCATGGCCTTGTGACTGACTAGCTCTGGCAGCTGCTGGGAATCTGTTCAACTCCCAGCCTTTGCTTGTTCCTCTGCTGCAGGTTGGTACCAGTTTCTTTCTTGCTAGGAAGGTGTTAAGGAATATCCTTTAAGGTTCACTTTCAACAGACTTACTGAAAAGCTATAGTTGAGCATCTTCTGCAGTCTTCCCTTTTGGGTCAACAGGAGACAAATACAGCCCAGAGCACATGGCCAAGCAGAGTGAGACATTCCCAGGAGTGCTGCTGAAGACGGTTGAGCAAATTAACTCTATTAACACAAATAATGAGAGTGTGAGCTGCAATCCCTGTACCTTCTATCTGTCAGAATTCATCTGGTGGCTACTTGTAATAGCATGACCTTAATGGACTCCTCAAGGGAGCAAAGCTCTATCTCTGGCTAAACATGGATTTGGGACTATGCTGTGCTCTGGGCAGCTAGAGCAGGCTGCTGAGATCGAGACACACTCTGATGTAATGGGGCTCAGGATCTGACCCCTTCATCCCTCCAGGAGATGCAATTTCAAGTGTCATCACCTCCTTGAAACTCTACAGCAGAATAAATAAATTACCAAAGGGATTTGATTGTTCATTACTCTGCTGAGCTGCATGGAAATGAAGCAGAACTAAAACTAAGGGCTGGGAGGCAGAGGAAACATCAGATAACATTTCCCATCTTCTCCAGGGCCCATCTTCTCCCCCAAAACAGGAGGGGGCACTCTCCATACTGCTGGGCTGTGATGCCCCTGGTTCTGGGAAGTCAAGGGGGTCTGTGGAGTTGGCCGAGCTGGGTGGAAAGAGGGCAGGGTGAGGCTTGTGCTGGATTTGGATAGATGGGTTAGAGAGAACAAGGTCAGGTCTGGCCCTTCTTTGCTAGAGCCACTGAGTGGCACAGAGAGACAGGGACACCCCAGAATCTGGAGTTAACGCAGCCATTTCTCAGCCAAGTGGGAAGCACAGGGATGTAGCTGTCTGTGTGCATACAGAGGGGCTCCTGGGTGCTGCTGCACAGAACTGCTTGCTGTTGTACCCCCTGAGCAACTGGCTCTTTCTGTTGCACAGTAAGGACTTTGCTAAGCTCTGTCCCTTCTCATAGAGGAAAGGCTTCCTTCCTAAGCTGTCAAACCCTGTTTCCAGGTGCTGTTTAACAACTGCGACACTTTTGTTCCAGTAGTGGAAGAAAAACCAACCCAGTAAGAGGTGTCTGCAGGGGAGCTCCTGCTACAACAGCTACTCTGCAGAACTCAGTCCTCATCTCTGCTGGATCCCATGGGGTTAACACACTGTGCCTATTGCTGTTATCCAAACCCAGTCCTTGTTAGCCCACTAGAAAGCACTGCAGCGGGAGGTCACCAGGGGTTAAAGCCACATTCCAGACATGCTTTTGCAGCCAGCAGCTACTTAACCAGATGCTGCTTAACCAAGGATGACTCTGCTGCTTCCCATGCAGGAGAGGAAAGGGAGAAAGCTGGTCATTACTGGAAAGAACCAAGATGCCTCCACCCTTGGTGAATGGCAAAGCGATTGCTTCTGCTGGAATGTGTGTGAAATCTCCACTAATATCAAGCACATCCATGTGTCCACTTGCAGTTGGGCATGCTCTTCAAAGCAGGCACCCCAAGGGAGGGCTGGGTCTGCCCACCACTCTGCCAAACTCTCCCAAAGCCTCATCAGAGACAGGAGAGTGGTTTGCAAAGCCTTTAAGTGTCAGTTGGGCTAGTAAAAATTACAGAGGAAAGCAAAGTGGGCAGGAATCTTAAAGGGATTTTGCGATTAGTACCTAGACAGTGGGATACCCATGCTCTGAATGCACTCAGGACCCAGGGTCTACCCAGTATCTGGTCTTCAGCAAAGAGGAATTGGAGAGGGGACATATGAGGTCACTCACAGGGGGCTTGGCAGTCACGAGGGATTCTCATTTGCGGGAGGGAGAGGAAGGACAACCAGAGAGCAGTCAGGAGCATTTGTTTGTTTAATCACCCGTGGCGACACTGGCTTTTGGCCCCACTCAAAATACACGATATAGCCAAGACCCTCCCAGCACCCGTTTGCTCAGAGCAGATGCAGGGAGGTGCAGAACAAGCACAGCAGCCCCACACGGGGAGGGGGGGGTGAGCTCCCCGCCTGGCTGGGACCCTGCGCACCCAGCCTGGGCAGTGGGGGATTTCCAGGGGAAGGAGGCTGAAGCCCTGCGCGGCGGCAGCGTCAGGCTTGCAGCCGTGGCTTGGCACTCACACACGTGGCAGCTAATTGTGTAAATGAGTGTTACATCAACAAACTCCCTGCAGAGAAAGGCTGTGACAGCTTTTAAAATTCCTTCTGACTTATATCAGGGCATAGAGGCAGAAGAGCAGCTCTGCCTTCATTCTGGTGTTTAACCTTTGTTTGGCTGGCTGTGTCTCCAGCTCCTAGGGGGACACAAAACTAGAAGCACCTTCTTTGGCTAGCAAGAGAGGGCCTGAGCTTTTCCTGGAGCTGGGGGAGACTCTGGGAGGCAGGGATGGGGAGGGCTGCTGGATCCGCTCTGCTCTTGCTGTGCTTTTGGCACCAAGTGAAGCCCAGACACTCCTCCTGCTCAGGAAACCCTGCCAGCCACCTTCACTAACCAAACTGCTCCTCTTCCCCATGCTGAGGTCTAACTCCCTCTCTTTCTCCCTCCATATGTCACCAGAGGAACAGCACTTAGAGCTGGGTTTGGATCCTGCAGGGGTTAAGCGGTACTGCAAACCCCAGACTGACCACAGAACATTGATTTGTGCTTGCACAGGAACATTCTCCTCACTGTGAAGTCTTCTCACAAGTGTTTCTTGCAGCCTGGTCACCTCCACCTGCAGTTAGGTGAGGATCTGAGCTGGAGAAAGGTCTGAGTGGGACGTAGGTAGGAGGAAACCAAGATACTGCGTTCCCCTTCTCCTCTCCACACCAGAACAAAAGGAAGGACCATGAAGATTTGGACCCAGCTCAGATGGATGAAGGAAATGCTGCTGCTGAGGGGGTAGGATGGCACTCCAACCTCACACACTACTGGTCCAGTGCTGCTGGATTGCCAACTAGCCAATCCTGCTCTTGTTTTTAAAGCCAAACTGGAGATGTGTTTGTTCTGCCAAGCTTTTCAACTTAGTTTAATTTAGCTCTGTGAACTTGCTGTGTCTCAGGCTGCCTGGAATGTGTCAGGTGGGGTGTATTATAAATATGCATCATCTGAGCTCATAGTCTTGCTCAAAGGTTCAGCAGGCAGAAAGAGTCCAGCAAGTGCTAACTCCTGCCACTGGGTCAGGGTGACAATCCAGGTCACAGACAAGGCTTACTTTGAGCTGGCTCTGTACCAGGACAGGCTGCTCTAGACATGCAGGCTGGATAAACCCATGAACAGGGATGCAATTGGGCACCAAGGTAACATTGACTCTAGCAAGGCTGGCAGCTAGAAGAGCTTCAAAGCATAAAGAAAGGAGAAGAATCACAGTTCCTTCCCATTGATTAGCAATGTGTCTGCGAGCAAGGCAGCACATTGCTGAGTGTCTTGGCTAGCCAGCCATGAAATAGATGGGGATTTGGTTTGTGTGGGGAGGTGATAAACGGAAAGGGAACCCTGCTGTGCAATTGGTTACAGATGCAGGCAGATCTTTGAGCAAATGGCTTGTCAGAGGTGTTGTATGCTGTTAGACTGGTTTTCTGCAAAACACTGGGGGATCAGCTTGAAGTTAGGAGGAGACAAAGACAGGAGAAGAGTGTGCCGCTCTCTTTGAGAAAAGTAGCTTCACTCAGAGCTGCAGTAAACCAGGCCCTGGGACTGACTCAGCTTACAGCTTTACCTGGGGGATGCAGGTTACTGCGTCAGCAATTAGATGGGGCTGAGGCTCTCCTGGGGACAACTGAACACATGGCAGACAGTCAGGACAGAGAGAAGATGGTACCCGTGTGGGACCCAGCCCTCTCATCCAAATGAAGCCTTACCAGCACTTCTGTCCCACCCCATAGCCATCTGCAATTCGTGCAGGACCCTGTTCCACAGATCTGCTTCTCCCAGCTGCTCAGGCTGGATGTTACTGTGCATATACTGCAGAAAGTGCAGAATTACCTGGCTGATCCCAGATAGGCACAGACCCTTGGTGGGGATGTAACATGTCCTGCTCTCAAGTCCTGATCCCAAGAACAGCCAGGCTGCTTCATGATTGCAAATGCCCCAGCCACACAAATAGCTTTAAGGGAAGAGACATTACTTGTAAAAGTGTGACAGTTGCTGTCTCTTCTTTCCTTTCCTTTTGCAAAGTCCTCCACACCATCCCCCGTACCCAAGAGCAAGCGAGTCATTCCCTCTGCTCTGGCATACCCTTCTCCAGCAGCTTTCCAGTGTATCCGTCTTTGCCTCACTTCACGTTCCCTTTGGGAACATCTCTCTTGCTCTCCTGCAAGCTGGTTCTCCAAAGCCTTCATTGTTCCTCTATTATTATTTACTATTGCGCTCTGCAGCTGCGCTATTTCACCCTGTGGGCACGGAGTGTGTGGACAGCTCCATCTGTTTGTCTCTGTGCTCTGAAATGCTACCATGGCTGTTCGCACAGACAAGGCAGTAAATCTGAGCTGCGGCTCTGTCCGTACAGACAGAGTCATCAGCCCTGCAGCTCTTTGGACAAGGGTTTTTTCATAGCTGGTGCTATGCAACAGTGCATCAGTTGTGCACTGGGACTGTGCCTGGTGCATCTCTCCAGGATGGACATTCTTGTCTAGTGGATGTTCTTCACTTGTCTGGGAGATGTGAACAACTGGCAGCATTGGACTGCTGGATATGATTTAAATGAGCATTGGGACTGGTGAATTACAGTATCAGCACCTCACAAAATGTTTTAATTGATCCAGGTGGTAGGAAGATCTTCATCTCTTACCAGTTACTTCTAGAAGCCCAGAGATGCACACCATCAGGTGACTGGCGGGGATGCTTTACAGGCAGATAACCACTTCTCTTCCTTTCCTGTGTCTGCTTCCATCTCCAGAAGAGCTGTGGGAGAACAAAAAGCAATGAACAAAACTGCTTTGAAAGAAACTGGGGGTGGGGTGTCCTTCTTTTCTCCTCAATTGCAACACTGTGAATTCATTGTGTTTTCAGCAGGAATGAGGAGTTCCCAGCAGCCCTTAGACATCCAGATAAGGCTGAGCTGTTTGTTCAGCCCCTTTGGGTTCCCTGGTACCTGGCCTCACTGCCAACTGCTTCACATAAATGTTTTGGAGAGTTTTAAATTATTCAAGCATGACACAGAGCAAGGGGTTTTGCATTCTTAATTGGTGAAGCCTTTTCCCACTCCAGTCTGGAGGCCCCTAAGCTGTCCTGCCAATTTATTCTGATCCTGATCCGCAAGCCTTGCAAACATCTTCCCAGGGCTGCCCAAAAGCCCTGTCAATGTAACTGAATCCTCACCTGCCAGTTCATGTAATCTTCTCCCGAGGCTTTCCTGGTGCCCTCCTGTTTGACTTACAACACCCCTTCTTGCAGCCACCCTGCCCTCCAGAAGAGCCCCGTGGGTGCCTCTGACTTTACCTCATCAGTAGGCAATGCACACGGAGGATGGAAGGAAAGAGGCTGGCTTGCAGGTGAGCCCTTCAAAGAGTACCAGCCACAGCTCTTCCCCAGGAAGGGCAGATTGAGGAAATAAACAGCTGGAGATGTAGATGAAAGAAAGTTTAAACTTCTATGCATTTCTCCTTGTGTTCTTCTGTTCTTTCCCCTCCCCTCATCCGCTTACTGTCTTTACCCAGTATCCTATATTTACCCCTCTCTCTTCTGCAAACTGATTGCTGCATTTTCCCCTCTTTAAGTTTTTCTGGCCCCTTTCTGCTACTACACAGCCCTGTTAAAGTTCCTGGATATTAATTATAGCTTTGTTTATTTATTTCCCTTTCCTTCTTTCTCCGTCTGCTCCCTTCCCACCCCCACATATACACACCTACTGATTTACAGCAGAAGCAGCAGGCTGATGTTCTCTGCTCCGTACCTGCCATCCAGAGAGCCATTAGGGGCCAATTCATCATGGAAATGCCCCAGCCAAAGTGACTGGAAGATTCTTTACAGTCGCTGTCCCTGCCACAATCTCGAATGCTGTCTGGAGGTTTGGATTGCAACATGTCAGCTCTCTGCCTAAGCATGGCTGTAAGTGAGCTGTCTCAAGGCAGAAATATTATTTACAAGATAATGTGGCTTACGGAAAAGGGAAGAGAAAGAAAAGCGACTGCCACTACTGAGGATGCTGAAGAGGGAAGCCTCACGTTCTGATGGCTGCAGCATCCTGCCACTCAAAGACACACAGCTCTGAGCTCTTAATTAAGAAACAGGGAAGGGTGGGGTGTGGGATGCTGACTGATGGAGGCTCTTGGGTGTCCTTGTGAGGCAAGAGAAAAGCAGGTTTGCATGGAAGTATTCAGGAAAGGGATAGGGGACCAGCGCCAAGACAATTTCCAGGGCAAATTCTTCATTGGTAGCAATGTCTCGGCATGGTGCTGGGAGTTCAAGGGTTTTGTACTGATACTGTAAACACGCCAGTTCTCTGCTGTGCAATTTGTTGGCATTGACCAGAGGGGGGATTTCCCTGGGAAATGTTTATACACCTCACTTCACTCCTGGATGACAGCAGCAAACCTGAAAGGTGAAGAAGGTTGGCTGTGAGGAGAGATCTGGGAATAGGCTGTTGGCAACGATTCAGCACAGTCAGTTCTGCAACTGCACCTGGTACGGGGGATTGCAGGGAGCCCAGCAAGTGCTGAAACCACGGATGGGAGGTGGGAGGAAGTGGCAGATTTTTACCCTGAAAAGTCCTGCGTAAGTTGTCCTATGTGGTTTGGGAATGTGTGCATACATTTTATAACCACGCACACAGCTAAAGTGGGTGTAATTTTGAGGTCTTGGAGATGGGTAGCTTAGTGGAGACACTGGCTACCACTCTGATACCCAAACCCATAAACTAAGGTCCATACAGTACAGTACGTAGACACTAAGAGCAGCCAGTGTGTTAAGAAAAGTCTAAAAATTAGGTGCGACAGACAAGTTCTACGAAGCACCTTGTTTCCTCAGCCTTGTCTCACTCCCCTCCCCTGAATTTCTTTTCCTTCTCCTCCTCCTCCTCCTTCCTCCATTCCAATTATCTCCTTCTTTCATCACTGCCAGAGCTGTAAGTACAAAGTACCAATTAGCTAGTTTTCAAGTTTAATTAGGTTGGAAGGTAGAGCAAATTAAATCCTTTTATCGTATGTTTCAAAGTGCTTTCCCATCAGTCCCATGGGACAGGTTGCCTTTGAATGGGGTCCATGTTAGTCACCAAGGAGCTGGCCCAAGTCACAGAGCTCTCCGGCCATGGGGCAAACAGGAGATGAAATGTAAGACGTGATGATATATCTACCCTTTGCCCCTAAATCCTACACTCAGAACATCTTGTAAGGTTTAGGGATGCACATAACTCTGCTCCACCTCGATAAACTGAGCATTGGTCCTTAGCTTTTCCAAAGGTCTACATTAATGCAAAGCTCTCCTTCATTTCAACAGTGCCAGGAGTTCAGTGAAGACACTGTGACAAAGCCCTGCAGAAGGCTTTCAAGAGAGTTCAATAATATTAAATGGAAGGTCCACGAGTCCCCCTGCACCACATGGAGTGGCTGCTTAGAAGTGCCTTTATTCCCCAAACACTTCTTTCTTTGAGGACTGAACAAAGACCCCAAAACAGATGCAGGAATAACCACCTGGTTTAAGGGGAAATTACAGAACAAGAGTAAGGAAGCAGTTAGCTCTTGGAGACACAGTGAGCTGCAACTGTAGCCACAGATGAGCTCTGACTACTACATTTCAGTATGATCTCTCTCCCCCCATGAAGCTGCCCACACATGGCTACCCGAGACAGTTTCAGAACACATTGGCATGCTTCTACTGGTCTTCGTGCCTTACTGGATGTGTTCTCTGATGCTCTAACCCTCTCTCCTGTGCTTCCCTGTGTGTTGCAGATAAGCCACTACCTCAGAGTGCCCCAGGAGGCATTATTGGGATCGTGGGAGGAGTCATCGCAGCAGTTCTCATCATCTGCGTGGCCGTCACCGTAATTATTGTCTACAGGCGGCAACAAAAGAACCGCACTGAAACGGAAAGTGACCTGTAAGTAGCCCCGTGCTCACAGAAGTACAGCACACCGATGGTACAGGTGCTGTTGGATGGGGCAGCAGACAGAGAGCACTGCTGGCCCTTCTGCTACTTGCACACCAGAAAAGCCAGGTGGCAAACTGCTTTTCCTGCCTTTCTTCCTGTCTGCCACCCTCTAGCTCACTCCTCTCTCATCCCTTCCTTGCAGCCCCCCAGTGCTTTCCATCCTACTCTCTCCTGGTTTTGAACTCTTATCACAAGCCTCAAGTGGAAACTGAAGCACAACGATGTTCACCCAGATTTTCCTCGGACACAGTGCAGCTGCTCAGTGCCACTCTCGTCTCCAGTGCTAGGAGAGGATCCTATTCTTCCTTTTTCAGACAAATGGCTTTAGGTTCCTGAATCAGACTGAATCACAGTCTGTCATCAGAGAGGGGTCTCTGATAGATCCTGAGCACCTCTGAATGTGTCCCAAATTGTCCAGAAAGGATTCACATCCACTCAGCATTCCAGATTTGCACATATGGTGCCAACCTGAAGACATGAACTCTGGCAATAAAGGGTAGAGAGGGGATGCCCCAGGAACTCCTCCTTAACAGAGGAGTGCTTTGCTCTGCCCTACACTGTGCAGCACGGATCCCAGGCAGGGAATTCAGCAGGGTTCAGCCTATGCAGCGTGAGCAGAGCTCTCTTCAGAAATGTTTACCCTGGTCTCTTCCTCAAGAGCTCTGTCTTGTCACTGCCTTTTCACAAGAGCACGCCCCACTTCCTTCCCACTTCATAGGGGAGGTAGGGAAAGCCCAAAGGCTAGAAGTTGCTTTTATCTTCCACAACCCCCACCTCATTGTTGTTACATCTTGGCCACATTTTGTGCTCCATTTAATTCCATTTGAAAGAGGGCATTGGAGGATAGCGGGAAGAGAACCAGGGAAAGCAGGAGGAGAGACAGAAAGGCAGGCACACAAGCCAAAAAAAAAAAAAAATAAAGCACCACAAGGTGAAATTGCATCAACGGCGTCGGCCCTATGATGCATTCGGACAATCCACTTCCCACAATGGCCCTCCACGCAGGCACAGGGAAGAGCCACTTTAGCTGAGAATAGAAACACAACGGTGCCCTAGTCTGCAGAGGTGCTGCCTCTATTGTGGAGTCCACTCCAAAGCCTCTGAAAGTAAATAGCATTTATTTTCTTTAGAGTCATCAAGTCAATGTTTTGCAGAGCCGTGGGGACCCATTTTACCCTCCCCCTGACCCGTTCTCTCTGGTGCCCTGCTGGAATCCATTAGGTTGCCAAGGAGCGTCACCCATCTCTATCAGAAGATCTGGTGAAGTTTATACAGAGCCCGCTAATTAGTGGGTCAGAGTTTTAATAAGTTTTGTAAAAGGATTAGACACATCTGTGCGTATGAACACAATGTGCAGAGACAGTCTCTAGGCTGGGATTATAGTGGCTGCCAATCCTTATGCACTGGGGCAAAAGCCGATCCCCTGACTGGGGGTCAGGGATAAGTGTCCTTGCATGGCATAGCGTGTTCATGAGGAAGAGTCAAACTCCTACTGGGAAGCCTGTGGCAGGGGCTGCTGCTCCAGATAAACTCCTGAACTGGGGGTGACATTACCTTGTTGATTTGCAGTAACCACTGCCAGACATGCTCTGGTGCCCTACAGCCACCTCCCATGGGATGATTTGGAGCCATTCCAAAATAGTGCCAGGAGTATCCCAGCTGTACCCTTGGGATCTGCAATCCAACATGATTTGCTTGGAATTAGGAGCATGCAGGATCTGGCTTGTAACGGCACACCAAAGCAAGAAGACCTCTTTATTTTGCTCTCTAATCAGCAACCACTTCTTTATCTGCAGAATTGACTTGCCTCCATCCCACAAACCTGCCCCTCCACCAAAGAGGAAACAGGAGATGAAAAGCCACCTGACTGCAGAAGACATCCAGGTATGCCTCCCCTGCCCAGCTGCAGGCTCCGTCCTCTGGCAAGAAAAACTGACCCCAAGCAGTGTCCACAGTGCCTAAATTTTGGAAAACTGGGTTTACAAGAGCAAAAAGTCCATGGCCTATGTTTGAGGGGCAGCAAGGATGGACTTCTCTGCCCAGAATTCCCCAAGACTGGCACTAATTGTAAGCTGTAATTTGGATCCTGCTTACTCCCGTTTGTGGGGATTGAATTCTAAATGAAATAGTGTTCAGAGGGGCTCTTCGGTGTGAGGACTTTTGAGCACACACACCCCCCCCCCCCCCTT
>WKFP01014312.1:0-113060 GCA_011057875.1 Pterocles orientalis | reverse complement strand
AAAAAAAAAAAAAAAAAAAGGCACCACAAGGTGAAATTGCATCAACGGCGTCGGCCCTATGATGCATTCGGACAATCCACTTCCCACAATGGCCCTCCACGCAGGCACAGGGAAGAGCCACTTTAGCTGAGAATAGAAATACAACGGTGCCCTAGTCTGCAGAGGTGCTGCCTCTATTGTGGAGTCCACTCCAAAGCCTCTGAAAGTAAATAGCATTTATTTTTTTTAGAGCCATCAAGTCAATGTTTTGCAGAGCTGTGGCGACCCATTTTACCCTCCCCCTGACCCATTCTCTCTGGTGCCCTGCTGGAATCCATTGGGTTGCCAAGGAGCGTCACCCATCTCTATCAGAAGATCTGGTGAAGTTTATACAGAGCCCACTAATTAGTGGGTCAGAGTTTTAATAAGTTTTGTAAAAGGATTAGACACATCTGTGCGTATGAACACAATGTGCAGAGACAGTCTCTAGGCTGGGATTATAGTGGCTGCCAATCCTTATGCACTGGGGCAAAAGCCGATCCCCTGACTGGGGGTCAGGGATAAGTGTCCTTGCATGGCATGGTGTGTTCATGAGGAAGAGTCAAACTCCTACTGGGAAGCCTGTGGCAGGGGCTGCTGCTCCAGATAAACTCCTGAACTGGGGGTGACATTACCTTGTTGATTTGCAGTAACCAGTGCCAGACATGCTCTGGTGCCCTACAGCCACCTCCCATGGGATGATTTGGAGCCATTCCAAAATAGTGCCAGGAGTATCCCAGCTGTACCCTTGGGATCTGCAATCCAATATGGATATTTGCTTGGAATTAGGAATAGATGCTAGAAGGGAGTTTATTTCTATTAACAATTCTAATTGGGGTGAGAAAGAGGACATGTGGGGCTACTGAGAATAACCTATATGACTATATTGGCCGTTCGGTGACAATCAGATTGTCGGTGCATGCAGGATCTGGCTTGTAATGGCACACCAAAGCAAGACGACCTCTTTCTTTTGCTCTCTAATCAGCAACCACTTCTTTATCTGCAGAATTGACTTGCCTCCATCCCACAAACCTGCCCCTCCACCAAAGAGGAAACAGGAGATGAAAAGCCACCTGACTGCAGAAGACATCCAGGTATGCCTCCCCTGCCCAGCTGCAAGCTCCGTCCTCTGGCATGAAAAACTGCCCCCAAGCAGTGTCCACAGTGCCTAAATTTTGGAAAACTGGGTTACAAGAGCAAAGAAGTCCATGGTCTATGTTTGAGGGGCAGCAAGTAAGGACTTCTCTGCTCAGAATTCCCCAAGACTGGCACTAACTGAAAGCTGTAATTTGGATCCTGCTTACTCCCGTTTGTGGGGATTGAATTCTAAATGAAATGGTGTTCAGAGGGGCTCTTCAGTGTGAGGACTTTTGAGCACACCCCCCCCCCCATTTTGAATGTCATGAGTAGTAGTGAGGGGTGTGAGAATGAAAGAAAGAGTCCAGAAGGCAAATAACACAGGAGGAGCGAGGGAGAAGGTAAGATGCACTGCCCTTCATGGTGATGTCTTGTGTTGGGGTCGCCTGAAGCAGCTGTTGGCCTAAGCTGTGATAGGAGGATAGTACTTGCTCTCCTCATCCCTCTTCTCTCTCCTCTGTTACAGGTTGTTCACTTAGACAACATGAAACACGAGGAAGAAATCCAGAAACTGCCTTTGCAGACTCCATACTATGACATGGCAGCCACCGAGCCCTCTCCCTACGCTGACAAACTGGTAAGGGGATCAGGGTGCTCATAGTGCCTCCTGGCCTTATCCTCGCCCCCAGCCTCACTGCCTTTCACACACGATCTCTCACTCTAAAAAAATGAAAGACCCCCACTGCCTACAGGGGTGACAAAGAACCTTCCCAGTGCAGGAGCATCCTCTCCTGGAGGAGGGCAACCTCCACACTCTGATCTCAGCCCAGATACCACTGACCCAGATTCTGTACCTACCCTTTTTGCCCTTGGTTCCCATGGGTCCTAGAGGTACGCCTTGACAGGTCATTCTTCAGTAAAACACCCTGCTTATTCCAAATCTTCATCAGAGGACTATCACAACCTGTGGTAGGCTCATCTTTACCTACATACGGCAGCTAAGCCCACAAGCCAGCTATCCCACCTTGGTCACTCTTCACCTCCTGCAGCTGAGCCCCTGTCAGAGCTTGCAGCTGAACGAAGCAGCTCTCGAAGAGCAGCATGCACTGCAGTGAGAGCTTCACAAAGCAATTATCTGCAGGGCAGAGCATGCCAGTGTTTGACTCTCATTTGACAAGGAGTTCTTTAAACCCCCTTTTTTTTGCAGGGATTTGTTCAGCCTCAAATAGGGAGATGCTAATATGAGACAGCAGCAGCAAAGAGATTAAGGGTCAGGGAGAGATGTCAGCAGCTGTGCGGGAAAGGCTAGTTTTCAAGGTTTGAGGCTGAAAAAGGAAACATTAGATTCAAAGGGCAAATGCATAGGAAACAGAAAACAGGTAGGATTACAGTCCTCCCTTGATGAGAAAATAGAAAACCTTCATCCTCCCAGGCCTTGGACAATATCCTTTCCCTCCCTCACCCTGTGGCATGGGACTGCTCCCCCTCATCCTCCATGGGAACCCCATGTAATTGCTGCAGATCTCTCAAACGCTTCCTCCCCAAGGGGTGGTTCACAGCGCTACACACCGAGCCTGGTGCTTCTGGATCTCAGCAATATGAACCCTTTTGTTTGAGAAAGCAGTGTAAATATCAGCCCATACTAGACTAATATTTTATGAACATAACTAATTATAACTCTCCCTCCAGTTCATCCTGGTATGACCCTTCAATGCATATTCCTGTGCAGATAACAGAAGGACAGGGCCCAGTGACCTTTAGCTAGCAGAAGTCTGCAGTGAGATACTGAGGGCACTGGAAATAAGAAGATGCAGTTCTGTGCTGAGCTGTGTTGATGTGATCCTGTTTACTCCATCCTAGCTCAATGTGGCTGATGTCCCTAAAGAAAAACTTCCCTTTGGAGCGCTCCCTCAGTCCTGGGGCTTGTCTCCAGCTCTTTCTAATCCTTGCTGAGTGGTAGCTGAGTTTTAAATGAAACACACAATGCTAGAGCCAGACAGGCTGCTCTGTGGAGAGCAACTGAGAGCTGAATTTCAGGCAGGCAGGAGGATGGAGGAGCTCATTTCGGGAAATAACGAGCAGCCAGTTAATTAAGTGGCAGAGTTAGTGATGTGAGATGGGACCTGATGGGTAGCTGCTCTGTAACCATGGGAACCAAGTTTGCTGCTCTCAATCCTGGTCTGAGAAGATGCATTTCTATGTCCCACGCTTGGCACTTGCTGCTCCTTACCTGTGGTTTTAGCCAAAAGGTGATGGACTGTGGAGCTCTCATTTCATTTGGCCCCTGAAGAAACTCTCTCTGCGGTAGGGATGCAGTGTCTGAGTCAGTCAACCATTGCTGCCACAGCTGTGCTTACTCTTGGCACAAGTCGAGCACAGCTGGGAATTGGACCTGTCCTCTGGTCAGCTTGGCTGGCAGTCCCTGGAAACGGTGTCAGGCTGCCCCATCATGCACATGCACCATGCTTTGGTGTTTTGGGAAAAGGGAACGGATTCTGCAGGAAAATGGGGTGGGTGCATTCAGCTTTAAATGAATTGTGCAAAACCTCATAATTCGGGAGAAACTAGATTCACCATAAGGCAGCATGAAAGCCACTGCCTGGGGTTGACAATTTCACAGCATTGAAATGGGAATCAGAAAGGATTAGAGATGGCAAAAAGCGAGGGAAGGGAAATGGGAGAGGTGCCAGGAGAAAATGGAAGAGGCAGGTGGAGGAGGAATCCACAAAGAAGGTGTGCAGGTATGTGCGTGCGGACATGTGCAGATGCGTGCTGGCAGGGGAGCGGCTGGGGCATGTCTGCAGGAACAGGATACCTGCAGAAGGGAGCAGGAGTGGGCCCCGTGTCAGAGGCTACAAGGGAATGTGTATGTTTAGGTGTTGCAAACTGTGGGAAGGGTAACATGAAGGTGATAGCACAGAAATATGCAAGGAGAGCGTAGTGGACTGTTAAGGGCACAGAAATGGGCATGAGGGTGATGGGGTTGCCTGCAGAATTTGTCTCTGAGCTCTTGTGGTGCAAAAACTTTGGTTTACATGAGCATATCTAAGTAGGAGTGAATGGGATGGAAAGGTGAGTGTGTTTCGGGTAGCACCTACAAAGACTATGCATATCAGAGTAACAGGTGTGGGTAAAAGCAGAGGTGTGCTCTGTGTGCACGTGGCAGTGCCTATGGGTCATGTAGATGTTGTGTGTTTGTGTGAGAGGGAGTATGAGCAAGAGAAGTGGAAGTACGAGTGCATGTAGGAGCAGAAGTATGATTAGCGTATGTGTCAGCAATACCCATTTGCACAGGCAGAAGGGAAAGTTTCATTGCTGCAGACGGCAAAATAATTCCTTTCGGTTTACAAGGCAATTACCAGGGTGCCGATGCTATGATTTACACAGAGTGTTTCCATGTGGCAATGCTAGACCTTGTATACAAGTCACATTATTGATACTGTAATAAATTTTGCTCCAAACAAGCAGCAGGGAGCAGAAGCAAGCCCAAGAGTGGCAGAGGGAACTCCATGGAGAAAACACCTCCAGTGGGAAAGTAGCACCATTTTGGAGAGGAGTGAGGAGGAGCAGACAGGAGAGGAATGAGGAGGTAAAGACTTAGTCTGCCTTTCTCTGGGAGTAGAGGAGGTGCTAAGATACAAAGTTCAGGGGGAAAGAGTTCCGCAGGGCAGGGGTTTAGGTTTGAGACTTCAATTGGCATTATTAATTTTCTTTAATGTCTCTAGACACTCAGTCTGGATCCAGACACGAAGCAGAGAGGCCGTAGGTTACACAGCTCTCATACCAACTTGCTACTGCCATCTGGTCACCTCCCCAGGGGCAGGACAGAGAGCAGCCTCAAGCCTCCTGGTCCTCCAGCATCCAGCTTCACTCAGCACCACCGGGGACCTGGACACTGGAAATGCTGCTGCAGCCGTGTTCCCCTTTCCCCTCATCCCTGTGGCTGGGGGACACCAGCAGGCAGCCAAACCCTGCCACAGAACAGCACAGCAGCCAGAGATAATCACTCACTGAACAACCCCTTCCAGCAGCAGGCACTGAAACAGCTCATTACAGGGCTATAAACTTCAGAAAATGGCTCTGCCACAGCTGGTATGTGGCTGAGGACACTTCCAAATAAAGAGAAGAGAAACATTTTCAAATTAAACACCTTTTGCTTAATTACCATGTGATGCAGCCATTTTGGAAAGGGGATAGAGAAACTGGAAAGATATTTCACATGGAAGAGACAACTCTCTCCTTTCAGAGAGGCTTAGCAGATGCTTGGCTAATGCTGGTGCAGAAACCAAGCCCAAAAGCGAGTATTAAAGAAACTCCACAGGGCAAGCAGCCAGGGTACCCCCTCACACCTTGGCTACTGACACCAGAGCTCCTCCTGGTGCCTCATTTTCCCCACGGAGCAATGAGGTTTCCACGCCATCCTGCATTCCAGGGTTCTCTGACCATTATTATTTGCAAAGCACAAAAGATGTCTGGGTAGGAATGATCAGGCAAATTGGATAATATTGCATTCATGCAGCTCTTGCGGATAAGCCCGCTTAGAAAGGGAATACCCATAAATATTTTCATGCCAAAGAAGGACACTTTGAGCATCTATTAGACATCATTACAATGACAAAGTCATGCTGCATCGTTAATCTGCAGTATCAGACTGTGCAGTCAAGCCTAGTGTTAAAATGTAGAATATAAGAACATTACAGCCCCCATGCTAGAGCAAAACAACAGCACTGGCTAAGCAGTGTCATTTCCCTATGGTAATGTGTCTGCTGCAAACCTGCCCTTTGAGCTGTTGTTTGAAGCCAGTCCCTCCAGGTGTCTCCTTCCTGACAACCACAACTCAATCTTCCCCACTCATGCACCAAACCTGCATTTGCCTCCAGTGTGCAATTCCTGGGTCAAAACTGACAGATCAGGTATCCAATAAGGTCTGAATTCACTGAACCACCCTCAACTAAGGAAAAGGCTGAGCCCAGAGGGGTTGATGCAAAGATCAGAGCAGCGAGATGCTGCTGGGAGCAGCCCCAGTACAAGGAGTAGATGGGGCAGTGGCTGGGAGTGCTGCCAGCCTGGGCTGAGTCGCTCAGCTCAGTGGTGGATTTGGGGAGTGATGCTACTGGGACCTTTGCTTTGATTTGGGATTTCACCTGACTAATTGTTCATTATCTCCCTACCTCCCTCTTTTTAACTGTTTTTTCTTCCTTCCCCCCTCACCCTTCTCTTCTTTCTCCCTTCACACACGCCCTCTCCTGTCTCATTCACTCACTCCCCACCTTCGGCACGGTTCCTCTGTTCTCACTCCCCCGCCTCCCCACTTCAACCCCAACTCCTCCCTCCTGTGTCTCCACTGCCTCGCCACTCTCTTCTCTCCAGAACGCTGGCAACAAGGACTGTGATGTCCACTATGCAGAGCTGGACACTTCCGCTCTGGCCTCGTCACCCAGTCCTCGGACCTCCATCCATGCTGGCGGAGACCTAGTCGAGTATGCAACCATCCAGCCCAACTTACGCTAGCGCATGCCACTCTAGGCCCTTTCCCCTCAGATTCTGGCCTCAAGGTACACGATCGCACTCTGCCTTCCTCACCGCACCCCTCTGAAGTCAGTGCTCCCCCCCACATCTCCTCCCCATCCCGTGGAGTGGCCCCATGCATCCAGTCTGTCCTCCTCCCCCCCTGCACGCCGCCCCCCATGCCTGCTCTCTGCTACCCTCATTTCTGGGGATGCTGACAGCAATGTCCTTGGCTTGCCTTCCGTGCATGCTGCTTGCAGTGTTTTCCTTTGCTTTCTACAGTGAGGCGAGGCATGTGGGAGGGGGAAAGGGGTCTGCCCCCTCTGCAGTCAGTGTGGCTGGAGAGTCAGGGAGGAATGAGGTGGGTTTGAAGGGTGCAGCTCTTGGTGGGGAGTTGGTTTGGGGAATTTTCATAAGGCATGAAGCAAAGCAACAATACTAGGATGTGCAAAAGCTGAAGCTGAAAACCTTGTGGAGATGTTAAGGGGGCCTTTCTAAGCTAGTCAGTACAAGAACAGGAGGGAAAGAAAAGGGGACAGACTGAAAGAAAAAAAAGAATTAAAAAAAAAGTAGTTTGTGTGCATGGAAGCAACTATAGCTAAGATGGAGCATATGTGCATGTGTGAAAGAACAAGGTGGGAGATTATGTGAGAGAATATGGGAACACGTAAAGGTTCCTGCATCTGAAAGAATCAGTGAGTAAGACAGTCAGAGAGGGAACCACATACACGAAAATAAAAGAGCTTGCATTGCGTGACGTTGGTGCAGACAGCATGCTTGGATGTTTGAGAGAAAGGAAGATTATTTTCTTTGGTGCACTCTTCAAAATTAGAGACCAGACCTGACTGTTTCCCTCTTCTTATGTTTTGCTGATCTAAGCATCACCAAGCTCCTTCAAGTCCTGTGGCAGGGACTGATTAGGACTCAGCTTGCATTTAAACCTCCAAGTAGTTGTTCTGAACCATCTCTAACCACCAGCGACCCTTTGAAATGAAATGGTGTTTGCAGTGGAAAGAGGTGTCTTCAGCTCTTCTCACATTCTGTTACCCTATAATCATACCCTTGTCTCAGGTTTTAAAGCCTCTAGGTCCTTATCTGACAGGGAAACAACTCCTTTCCCACTCCATGGGAGATTTGTTGGGTGATGCCAAGAGTTGTTGGCCAAGGAAATGCCACTGGCAGCCTGCTCCTTGGCTATGACTCTCCCTCTCTCCTGCATCTTCTCCAGGTTGTGGTGATTGCAGCTCCTGCCTTTCTCCTTCTGCTTTATTTTGCTGCCTTTTAAATGGGAGGAAGGGGCTGTGGGTTTAACAGAGCTGCAGCCCCACAGCAGTACTCAATGAAGAGGTGCAGAGGAGGCTGGGGGAGTAAGGAAGAAAACAAAGGGAGAGATGAGGTTCTTTGCAGCTCACTGAATCCCTCCCAGATCACCCAGGTAGATCAGAGGATGCACACAGAGAAGTAGTAGCTTGAGGATGGAGAGGGGTGGTTTGGAGAAGATGCTAATAGAGGGCAGGGGAATTGGATACTTGAGAGGGAGGGGAACAGTTCCATGCAGGAGGATAAGCAGGAGGAGAATGGCATTTTCAAAAAGTCCCACTGGACAGCCCTGTTGATGTAGTGCATCCTTGCAGACTAGGAACCTCTGTGCTAACAGGTGGGTAAAGGTGGAGCAGAAACACCTGAGTGGAAAGTGTGCAATGGGTTAGTTCCCTTGGCCTTTATCCCTGTGGTCCCTGGTTTTCCCATGTTGGAAGCAGCCCTGTAGTTCCCTTGCTGTAGCAAAAGCCTTCCTAGGTAAGTGTCTGCAGCGGGCCTGGCCTGGACCAGAACAGTAACCTCTCTCTCTTCTGGTGTCTCACCTACCCCTGCTCCCAGAATGAGGATCAAGGTCTTCGTAGACGTAACGAGCGAGAGTGGACAGTAAGTTTTGGATTGGTTTGGTTTTTCTTTTCTCCATTCGGTGGTGGGGTCTGTTTGTCCCTGGAGAGAGGTGCTGATCCCCTCCCAGGCACCTGCCAGCCTCTTGCACACAGCGAGAGGATGAAAGAACACCAGCCCAGAGGAGGATGTGGCTGAAAGCTGCCACCTTCCCTTATGCCTTCACCTCCAATTCCCACCAGTTCCTCGGGTGCGCTCGAGGACCACTCCCACTGTTACAAACGAGGCAAGTGCTCCCTAATCCATCTTGGGAGGTCTCGCCTTGTTCTCCCCTGGGGTGCAGGATTTTATTGTCACAGGGACAGTAATCCTCCAAATCCAAATTTGGAAATCCTCCCAGTTTCTCTGAAGTAAAAATAAAGCCAGTCATATGGTGCTTTGAAGGTGTAATCTCACCGCCAAAGTCTCCCTGGTAAGACACACCACAGATCACGATGATTTTCTTTTTAAATACTTTTTTTAATTATTTCCTTCCTCCTCACCTCCCCACACTTCTGCTCTCAGTTTTGTTTGGTAATTTCTTGTCCCTGCTGCAGCAAGAATAGATCAAAACTGTGAGACTTGCGCTAAGATCCCAGAAAAATTAATGACCAGGGTTCAGATTCCCAGCTCTGCTTTCTGGATGTCCCTGTAAAACTATTAAACCTGCACCAGTTACAGATTTGATGCAGGCTGAGCTGGGGATATTGGAGGACCATCAAATGTAACAGCCTTGACTCGGTTCCCACCTTTTCTTCCCATCAACACCAAGGTTGCCTGAATTCTGCCCCATTTTTAAATTTAGAGTCTTCAGATTTTCCAAAGAAAAACATAGTAGAGGAATCCTCAGGACCCTGAGGAGGAGTTTTTCCACGTTTAGACCAGTAAGAACTTGTTATTTAGGGATGATTAGAAGTGCAGGGTATGGTCAGATTGGAGGGAAAGCTATCTGCAGCACACCTGCTTTTACCAAAGAGATGATCTGCAAGTAGAAGGAAAGCTGGAGACAGGCGTATAGGGGATGGAAAAGGGTTGAGAGTAAGTCATGGCAGAAATGAAAGCTCTCTAATTCTATTAAAAAAAAAAAAAAGACTGTTTAAATGTAATCTGCCAGGCTGTCTGAAACAGATTGATTGCTGACATCCCCTTTAATCAAGCTTTTGAAAATAAAACTGAGAGGGGAGGATGTAACCCAGATAATGAAGAATTGTATGGAGTCATGCTGGAAACAAAGGCAAGTGGGAGAAGTCAGGTGGGGGAAGGTGGCAGAATTGTGTGCCAGTTCAATTTAATTAGTTCATTATCCCTAATTTAATTTCAAACTTTGCTAAAGATAAATTAGATTTGGGAAAAGTCACAGTGGGACTGGGGAAGGAAGTCAAAGGGCACCGGCTGCTAAATATGTTAAAAAACATCAGGTTGATTTTGTTCTCTTCCCTTTTGCTACTTAAAAATGAGATCAGGGAAACAAACAGGAGCAATGTGGCTTCTGCCTTCACATGCTGAAGAAAGGGGACAGGGAAGTCTCCTCCTTTGAGCCCCATGCTGGCATTCCCCCGCTGCCCCGCTCTGATCCCACTCCCACCTGGGAAGAGTGAGCACAAACCACTGGCCAAAAGGAAAAGAAGGGCTTGTCTGTACTCGTCTGGCCAAATATAAGTGCTGACAAAATCACACTTATTTTCTCTAGCCCTGCTTCATGGCGGTTTGTTTCATGCCCACATAACTGATAAACAGAAAGAAACAGGCTTTGCCAACCCAGTATATTGTCAACAGGCAGCCCATAACACAGTTATTTCATAACCCCTCCTCTTCTTTTAGGGGTGGATGCTAACAACCAGCTCAATTTACACAAGATGCCTACTTATGTTAACCAAGAATCTCTTTCCTATTAGACTTTTCAAGTGCACATATTAGTATGAAGTCCGATGCTGCTCTGTTCATGCTCAAACACACATAACCCAACCCTCCCATTTAACTGATAAGAGATTGCTAGCCTTGCTGAGAGACCCTCTTGCCTGCTATGGCTTACTAAATTTCAGTCATTAAAACAACTTCCCTTTCAGGTTAGCTTTATCCAGAAAATTGAGCTGTCACTTAATGACTTACCTCTACAAAACAGGAGGAAAGCAGGGCTAATACTTTATTTTTTCTCCTTGCAAGCCTGGAAGGGAGTTCTGCTGTGTTTGAGATTTCCTGAGAAAAGAACCTTTACACATTCTGTGCTGACTAACACTCTCCCTAGCTGTTAGCCCTTCTTTATCCCTTTTTACCAGCTGGTGCAATCAGAAGAATAGCAATCAGGTGTTTGTTCCCTGCTTCCCTTATGGCATGGATCCCCATTTATGCTATAGAATTTGGATGAAGATAACTGTCTCCAGGCTTGAAGTACGCGTTGCCACAGCTTGCCCAGTTTTCCAGCCACAGGGTTGTGTGTGGTACAGTGTAAATCTGAGCCTTGAATTCTGTAGAGACCTAAACTTTCTGTGTAAATATAGCTCCCACCTGGCTGCCTGAAGCAGCTAGGAAGAGATTGCAGGGGTTAAGGGAAAAAATGGTGAAGCTTCCTCACGTCCCCTGGCTTGGGTTCCTCCAGTTAAACAGCTATAATGCTGCACAGCACCTCTCCACCTTTTCACTTTGCAATTAAAAGCCAGAAGTACACAAAAACCTCATGAGGTATGCCTGTGGGAATGGCCCAGCTGAATTTCAGGTACCAGTGCAGCCATTCTAAATGTTCTTTGCTACCTGGCCAGGTCAAGATCATTGACTTTAAAGGCTTAAGCAGTGGGATATACAGTTTTGCCAGGGAAAGGGAAATGAAAATCAGATTGACCTTAGTATTGCTGCATTTCCTGGTGTTCAGACAAACTTTCCATCCTCTAGTGGCCCTTCACTGCTCTTGGCAAAGCTGTTCCTGAAATTGCCTTAAGACTCCGCAGCCAACTTGCTTGTTGCCTCTTCTAGCAGTCTGAACCATCAATAAATTATTGTCGACACATTGTTTTCTATATGATTTTTTTAAACATCCTGGTGAAATATTTATCCGGGAACTGGCAGCAGACAAGCAGAGTAGATTGTTCTGTTCCTTCAGGCATTTTCTCCTGAGGGTCAACTTCTCGTCCTTTCCACTAAACAGACTGTTTCTGGTTTTTTGAAAGAGAACAAGGAAGGACTCAAGGGCAAGTTACTTGCTTCAACCAGCCCCGGTTCAAACCGTAGGCATAAGAGGTGATTGCCAGTGCATTTGCTCTCTCCTAGGGAAGAGATTAGCCCTTGATGAGAGCCTGTGAATGTGGGTTGATTTTACAGACCACAAGCAATGTCCCTCCTGCTTGGGTCATCTTGCAGGGCTTCAAACCGGAGAAAAGGGTCTGTGAGGAGGAAGGAATCCTTCCCATCTGCTGCCACCCTCTGGGGAGCTGAGCGCTGGGCTGCGGGAAGCTCAGCTCTCCTCTGAGCTGGCCCAGGCACCCCAGCAGGGGCAGCGGGGGCTCTTGTCTTCCTCTTGCTGCTGTTTGCATGGAGCTTGCTGGGAGAAAAGGGGTCTCTGCGATTTTTGCGCTCTTAGCACATGAACTAACCTGGTCAGACACATGCCCTTTAAATAAAAGAATATGAGGCTGGATTAGATTAATGATGCATACCAGCACTGCTTTTGCAAAACTCAGGTGTGGAAGAGTTAGGAAGACTGAAAATAAAATGTTCTTGGCCATCTCCTTATTTTATCCAGAGAGGAAAAGCATTTACAGACAAGGGGCAAAGCGTGCAAAATCTATACGTATTCATCCATCATCAATATGGATATTTTGGGAAGTGAGACAAAAAATCTGAAATGTGAGGATTTATCACCTGGGTTTCTATTTTTCTGAAGCAGTGAGAACTATTTAATTTTCCATCCTACTTGTTATATGTGTGTCTCAGCAGGGAACTGAAGGGTTGTATGTTTTATGGCCAACGATCCCAGAGTTTTCACCCATTGACTTTTGTCTCTACTTACAGAACTTTGGAAAGTGTCACTCAGAGATATCGAATGCGAGTGATTACCTGACCCGCTGTTACTCACACGAAGATCGATATCTGGAGAAGATCCCTCATGTTTACACCCCCTTGTCAGATCTCCCACAGGATCTTTATCCTCATCATTCTGACATCTCCTTCTGCTGCCCACCTCCCGGTTCCCGGGCTCCTTACATCTGTCCTAAGGAACAGTATGTTTAAAGTGTCAACACAGCAAAACGAAGAAGCTAATGTTTGTCACTTCTCCTGACCCTGTTGCTCAACAACCAAGGCCTTTTAGATGCTCCCCTTTGACATTGCTTATTTTATTTATTGATTTTCAAATTTTGGTGCAATTGTAATTGACATGATTAGGTTAACTATCTGCCTGGCTTGCTAACGCTCAAGGGAACAACACTCTGCCTTTGCCCACGTCTCCTTCATCTTTCTTTTCTCCTCTTGGCCATCCTGTATCAAGCTGGCTCTGTGTGTGCGTGTGTGTGTGGGTGACAGCTGCCCTGTGTTGGATGGGATGTGCCCAACCCAATTAAATGTCCGTAGGTCCCCTTCTGTCAATCTCTACACTGTCTGCACCGGACTAGCTGGGTGCGGATTCTTCACAGCCCTTGTTCCAGCTTGTGTGAAGCTTTACAGCACAACCTGTGCTCAAATCTGAGGCTGGCGTGGTTTGGGGTTTTCTTTTTCTCCTTTAAAGAAATTTGTTTCCCCCTTGGCAGTGGGGATAGGAAAACCCTGTTGTGAAGAGCTAAACAGCCAAGATTGCTGAACCAAATTATAAAATGCTTATAATGAAAGATGCTCAAAACCAACCCAAGAACAGAGAAAAGAGCTTGTTTTAGGGGTTTTATCTGTGTCCTTTTTCTCTCCTGCTCCCACTCCCAATCTCATGGATTGACTCTTTTAAATCCAGATGACATGGGAACCTATTTTGAAGCCAACATATTTGGAGAAAGCACCCTCTAAATAACTGGCTTATAACCTGAAACCCAAAGGGGAAAGAAATTAGAAAGGAAAACATTCTCTCTAATTGTCCTTTTCAAAGCCTAACATGACCCCCCACTGGGTTTTCCCCCTCTCTTCCTTGCATCTGTTGATTGGAATTTTAAAATGAACTCAGGCAGAATATAAGGAATAAATCATGATTTCAGGTAATCTTCTTGCTCTTAAGGAAGGATAAAATCCAATAGAGGAATCTGGCCTTTTAACTTTTTAAAAAGCATCTTAGTTTTGGGAGTACACATTTTTTTTATATTGGAATGTGTGTGGGTGTGTAAATCCAAATGTGTACATTTCTGTGACCACAAAGTGTTTTAGAGAAGGGAATTTATCTCCACATGACATTTGTGTTCACTTGTATTAGAAGAAAAATAAATATAGATATACACTTAAATGTATATAAAAGCAAAGAAGAGGAAGAGGAGAAAAAGGAATGAGCATACTGTGTAAGAGCTTGGTTTCAAGGATAACTTTCATCTGTTTCACCCAGGTGTGGCATGAAAGAGATGACGGCTGGGACAGTTCTGAGCAAGGGGGCATGCCTTCCTGGCAAATGGACATTTGTTTTCCTTTGTCTCAGGCTGGGTATCTGGCATTCTGCAGACATTGCACGCTTAACATCACTCTGGAAATCAAGAGGATGTTTGAGCAAAGTGCATGTGGGAGGAAGAGGTGGGGACCACATTATTATCCTGCTGCCCAGACACCAAACAACATTTCAGTGCTACTTGTACAAATAAGAAGTGAAATTACCATCAAGATTAAAGCCTCCCCGTAAGAGGAGGTATGAATACCGTGTTGGATGCTACCATGGACTGAAGCACCATTTCATTTTTGTATATCTGACTCTAAACAGCTAGAGTTGTTCTAGGCACTGTGTTCCCATCACCTAGAGCAGCCCCCAGACTCAACCTGCTTGTTCCTCTTCTTCCACGGAGAAGCACATCTGTGTTCACACTACCTCGTGGATTCCCTGCAGGCTAATAAATAGATCTGTATGTAACAGAGAAGCGTATACTTCAGTTAGGCAATATAGCACAGTGGGTGTGAGGATGACCCCACAGGCACGGATCCCCATGGGCCCTTGTACGGCACACAACACACCCCTGGAGAACCGACTCTTCCCACCCCTCCTCCCTTGCTTCCCCAATGCACGTTGCCACTTTGTACAGACAGCACGGTGGCTGGGCACAAGGACAAGATTTGGTCTCTGGTGGGCAATCCCTGCGCAATGTGGGGACGTGGTTTCCTGCTGGGAGGTGGTTTCCCACGAGACTGACGGGTGGTTGTACCAGGTAGGTGACCAGCTCTGCTTGGCTGGGTGAGGTGTGGATGACAGGGCACTGGGGCGTTTCTTGGCCAAGCTGAAATGGCAGTACCTCGAACGGGCATAGCAGCTTTCGTATGTGCTAGTGCAGGAGCGCTCTCATTCCCAGAGGAGCAGAGGACTATACAGACGTAGCCTTAGAGCACTAAACATCACTTTTCCAATACCACCCTTTTGGTCTTGACTAATGAAACCCTTTTTGGAGTCATTTGGATTCACATTTCCTCTACCTGTCCCCAGAGAATTCAGCCAATCACTTCCTTACACCAACGAGCTCAAGTGCTAGTGTCTTTATTCAGATAATGTATTTCTCTCTCTTGTTTTCTTCTCAACATGCTTTGGGGTAGCACAGAGCTTGAAATTGGGTGTGCTCTGAACTGACGCCTCAGCTAACATACCCCAGCAAGAGAACCGTGCTTTGGAGTCTGCCAAATCTGCCTTTGGTCACTCTGTTTGGAAAGGTGATGAGGTGCTGGAAAACCATGTCTCTGACATGCTGGAATCAACCCAGCACCACTGGCCATGGAGAAAAAGCAAGCAGAAGTCCATTACACGCTTCCTTATTTGCATGCCTGTAATAGCAGGATGCTGCCTGTATAGCGGCAATTAAAGTAGATTTGATTGGGAGCCTTCACCTGATGCAGTTTCCGACAGATCTAAGGATTTAAATGAGAAGTGGAATGTGGTCAGTTCCTCAGATACAGAAGGAAACAAGACAGACAAAATGTTTTTTGATAGAGGAGGCAAAGAACATGCTGCAGGTCATTTTCTCTGCTGCCTGTGGCTGGAGGGAGGATGCTTTGATGAGGAAGGGGAAGGTAGAGATACACAAGGCAGCCTTACAGAGAAACTCTAGTTGCCTCATGCAGCTTTGAATTTGAGCTGCCCACAGAAGACTGCCACAAAGGGTTTTACTGTGCTTTTCAGCAAAGCAAAAGGATTTCAATCCTCCTTAGAAAGGGAAAAAGCAAGAAGAGCCTAAATTCAAAGCAGCAGTTTAACTTATACCTCCACATATATTAAACTTAGGAATGTCTTGGTTCTCTTTGCCTCTTAAAGTTCCCTCTTCTCCTTAAGAACTGGGCTGGTCTCAAAAAAATGGCCAAAGAGAGTCTCCACACACCATCAAATTCCTTTGCACCCCAGGAAAAGGGGGGCAATCCCTGTAGAGAGAGACAGTGAGCTTCGAGTCCCTTTTTTCGGTTTCATAAAGCTGCATTTAGAAATAGCTCTTATTCCTCCCTCCCTTTCCATAGAGTTGCACAATGTTTGCCTAATGGCTATTTCCAAACCCTGCTGCACCTATTTCCATGGGCTTAACACTGGCTTTGCTCCATGCTAAGGCTCCCCAGGTCTGTGGTGAGCAATGCTAATGAGAAGTGTTCCCCTCCTGCCCTCTGCACACTCATTTTAAAAGATCCTTTCTCTAGGAAGAGAGCCATCCAGTAACATCGTTGGGGGTAGATTGCTGAAGCAGCTGAAGAGGAAACCGGCAGAGTGTGATCATGCATCCAGTGGGCTAGCAGGATATGGGAGGAACTGCTGCTTTATTTCTGCATCTTACTCGTGTGAGCCATGAAGCCATTCTTCCTGTTCTGGGGTGAAATGTCACAATTTCTATTCCATATGTTGGCGGCACTGACTCAAGAGCTCTTGCAGATGGAAAAGACTAATTATGGAACTTAAATAAAAGTGAACTAAAGAGTTATAACAACTTGTCTCATAGCTGTGAAACTTGTGTGAGGTGCTTGATCTCTTCCTTTCTCCCAGGGCTGACTTCTTCCTGAGCTGTTCACTACATCCATCACCCCTTGCACATTCACACCCCAAAATGTACACATATGTACACACACTCCTGCCTTCACCCTGAGCCCCAGGAGTTTCTGGATGAGCTCTGCCTCGCTGTGAAGGCTGTCCTCAGGACTAGATTAACTGGCACCCCTGCTGCCATGCCTGCCTGCCCTGGTGAGCATGCCGTCATCCCACAGCGGGCAGAGGAGCTACAGACAGACAGACACGTTGGCGTGTGCGTGTGCGAGCACGCATGCACTCAGCGGGGAACGGGGCGTGAGTCCAGCCCAGCTGAACATGAAGCTTGTGCTTACCTAAGAGGTGCCTTATCAGACAGATTTGATCAATACACCATTAGAGAATTTTTAGCACAAGCCACTAACTCTGAGAATGAAAAATCCCCAGGATATTTTTTAATAAAAAAAGCTCCACTGCACAAGAATAGAGCCTCTGCATCTGGATGAAGACCTCTTGGAACAATTTAGCCACAGATCTAGGCTAGCAAATGTCAGAGGGCTGGGCGGGGGGTCACGAAGGAAGGGTAGAAGGGTCACTGTCTTGCAGTCAGTGGGTTGAATGCAGCCTGCGTTAGCAGTAGCCAAAGCTGTTCGTTACTGGGTAGGCGTTTATTGGATTGCATGAGATAAACTGTCATGACAGTGGCACGTGTTGCTGAGAACTCCAGTTTCTCTTGGTTTTTTCTCAGAATGGATCAAGGAGAACCACAACTTATCCTCAGGGGCTGCGTGGCCCAGGATAGTGCACAGATCCAAGCACTAGCACAGGATGGTGAAAGCACACTGCTGGCAACGCTATCCTCGCTTTGCACAAAACCAGACAAGTTTATCCTGTATTTCTGGAACCTGGCATCTCCCCCCAGGACTGTATTTACTTTCTGAGCAGGGGAAAAGAATCTGGATTTACCTCCTGCATGGCAGCTTATAACACAGGTGCCATTGGCACGGAGGATCCCACCAGTGCCCAGCTAGAGCTTTGCTCATCCAAGTTGAAAAGGCACACAAACACCCAGCTAGTCTTGGAGACACTTTGCACAGGTAAGGTGGAAAAGATGCCTGCTCAAACAGAGGTGCTGCAAAACACATCAATTACTCCTTTTTTTTTTTTTAATTTCCCCACCGCTATCAGACGTGCACTGAGTTCTGAGGTCTCTTTCTCCAGTGCTGAATGTACTATGATCCGTGCCTCACAGAACAGAGTACCTCCTGCTGGCTCACTTTATGCGTATATAGAAATTTATGTGTGAATATGTAAGTATAAAATTAAAATATTGGTATTACTTCCTTTTGGACTGATCTAAATATATAAAACACCAAAATACTTACATAGCTAAAGAGCTGTTGTTTTATCTTTGGAGCTAGTCACCTTTATAAAGAGCTTTTCCGGGGAAAATATGTATGTGTGTGTATATATATATACACCACAAATATGGAGTGGAGTGGGGGAGCTGCAAATTAAAGGACAGCACAGGAAAGAGCTGCATTAAAGATTCCACGTCTCTGCTGCAAACAGGGATGGCTGGTCTCGGCCATACTGTCATGCTCTATTTTCTTTCCCTTTATGGCAGATGGGAGGTGAGGTTTTCAAGCCTGCCAAGAATGCATCCAGCCCTGTTCCTCTGGGTGAACAGCACCATAGACAGAATGAGCTTTCTCCAAACATCCTCCCACCCCCAGATCTTCCCCTCCCCCTTGTACTCCAGGCTCGAGTACCATCATTTTCATATCAGTACTAATTACATTAATTATTCTCCTCAGTATAAAACTCATTAAGCTGGAATTTATGGTTCATTAACTTAGAGCCAGAGTTCTTCCTCAGCGCAGTAGCGTGGAGCTAGGATTACTTCTGTCCTGGCTCGGGGCAGGTTCTGATCCATGTCCCTTGGCCACACTCAGTATTGCCTATCGAAGTGTGAACAGAGTCGCGTGTGCTCGTACAGGGGTACCACACCAGGCAGGGAAGGTGTTTCTGAACCACAGGAGGACTGGAAAGGTCAACATCCTTGGTGCTGGCCCAGTGTGAAATGAGTTTTGTTACGGGTCAGGGAAGATCAGGTGTGACTAGCAGAGCGAGAGCAGCCAAGGGAATACTTGCAGGTGGGCTATGTGCCAGGGTGGATCAGGACTGAAAAGGACATGTTTGGTGGTGTGGGGAAAGGTTTGTACTAGTGCTTGGGGTTCGCAGAGATGCTGCGAGCCTGCGGAAGCCACTCATAGCACAGAACAGAGAGGATTTACGCTGCCTGACCTAAGGCAACCTGGTTACATGGTTGGATGTAGTCAGGAATGAGATGCTTTTCCAGAAAGGCATCACACCTACTTTGAGTGCAAGCTCTAATCACTCCCTTAATGTGCCATGGCCTGGGAAGGCATGGACCGGCTTATGCATTTGGGGTGAGAGCAATGGTATCCCCATGGTATCTCCTCTGTGTGAGTTCTCCATATGCCTGTCCTTGGGCAGAGGGCTAAGCCAGCTGTGCAGTCCCACCCAGACTCCCCTGTGACTCAGAGGCAAAGCCATGATGAGAGCTTCCACTGTTACAGGGGGTGACGGCAGGATAGGAGCCCTCGCTGTCACCGCCTCTCCCAGGGACACCTCTCGAATGAACAAGCACGGTCCTTGTCTGCCTCTAAAGCGTAGCTTGGAGTGGTCTGTCACTGGGCCTGATCCTGGAGGGTGAAAGCAGTCCTGGGAGGGAAGAAAGACAAGAAGCTGCACGGGACACGCGGTCCAGCCCAGCATGTTTCAGACATCCCTCCCAAGCTCCCAGACTTGAGCAGAGGCTGCCACAGGAGATGGAAGTGACAGGCAGGCTGACCTCCTAACAGCCCCGACTGACAGAGAAACCATTTCCTGAGTACAGTGCACAGGTTTCTACCCTGCTCCCTAATTACTGTAATTAAGCAGTCATGCTGAGTGATGTTAGACAGAGGGTTCAGAGTCATTACTGGCCTGCAGCAGATAAAATCAACCCCAGCCTCAGTGTCTGAGCTCTTCTTTGTGATGGTGATGATGGAGATTAGAGCAGGAGATAGAGCTTCATGACACGGGGTCATGTCCTTTGTCATGGCTCCTGGGTCTGCCCTTGTCAAAGGTGGCCAGCACAGGAGGGAACACAGCACTGGTACCCTGTCCATTCCCAGGGACCTCAGCATCCCTCTGACTCCCAGAAGTGGATGACTGTCCCGAACAGCAGTTTTGAAGTTGTGGAAGGAAAAGGTCATTGTGACAGGCACAGAGGTGACAGTGATGCTCAATGCCTACATGTCTATTTTGTCGTTGGTCAAGCACGAGAATAAATATAGAGTTGGGTTTGTGCAAGTGACAAGTCCTGTGGAGCAGAGGGGAGTCCAGTTCCACATTATTCACTTGGTATCCACCATTTTCTCTCTCTTCTGGTCCCCTTTAGCTAGGAGGCCTGACGCTAGTCTGTAACCATGGATGTCAACACCATGGTGATCATGGGTTTAAATCTGTTTCCCTTTGGTTTTATACAGCAGCCTGATTAGTTGAGAAATGGCTTTCCCTAAGGTGCCTACTGACAATAGCAGAGGACTAGACTGGAGACAACCTTTTTAATCCCACAACTGTACTCCCTCCCTCCTCAACCATTATTTTCCCTTGAGGGCACCCAGTGTTTTGCAGAGCTGCTTCTATTCACGCAGGTAGTGAGACACACTGTACAAGAGACAACAGCTCAGTTCATATACAACTGGCATCTAATTCATTTCTTTGTGAATGTAAAAATCAATACTGTTTATAGAATCCACAAGGGCTCTTCAATCGGTCAGTGTCCTTGTTATGTTTATTTCTGGCTGCCAAAAGATCCTTTCAGGAGGTGGTTCTATGAGCTTAAGAAGGAAAATAATAATCCCCACTTCTATAATAAACCCTGAGAAGTCTCTAGGCTTCTCCCTCTGCCCCCGGTAGAGGGAAAGTGTTTCTTCATAATCAGCTTCATGGGGTGGATTGGCTTCTCTTGGAACTTTGCCTGGAGGTTCTAGCAGGTGGATGGTGGCTGGTTTTGCTCCAATTGAGGTCAAAGTGTCTTCTTACACATGCAAGAACATGTATTTCTTCAGCAGATGTTAAATGATTTCATCTCTACTTGTGCTTGCAAATTTTGTGGGCATAACAACAAAAGCCAAGTTTGGTCTGTCCCAGAGCATCAGACCTCCACAGTTTTTTGCATTTTTCTACTCCTCTAATTTTATCTCTAGGAAGTATCTTCAAAACAGTGTTTGATCTCTGCGTCCTGCTCATTCTGCCTGTGCTAGGAACAATTCCAACTCCATGGTCAGCTGGTCCAGTGATAGCTTCTTTCCGTCTGGGGATGTTCCAGGGGCTCGTACAGCTGTTGACTGCTTTCCCATTTCCATCTGTTTATCTACTCAATGAGTCATCGGTTCAGTCCGCAATTTCCAGTATGGCTCTTGTGATGGAGTTACATGGCAACACCACCCGAAGCTGTTGAACAAGTGAGTTTAGCAGACTAGGAAATCCAGGCTGAGGTCTCCAATTTGCAGCTGCTCTTTTTTCAGTGTTCACCTTCTAAAACCTACAAAATTGTTGCTAATATTCCATCTCTGCTTATTGATGATAAACCAGCTGGAGTGTGATTGCTTGTTATATCTCTGGGTCTACTGATAAATGGTGCTGTTAAGCTGGCCATTTTCCAGTCGTCAGGGCCTCAGAACCAGAAAAACTTTTTTTTTCTTTTCCTAAAAAAAATAAAATTAAATAAAAAGCGCCTGAGACTTTAAAATTAAGATTAGTTTTACCTTTTCCTCTCTTTCCTCACCAGTCTAAATACATGGGTGTTGGTTAGGGCAAATACAAGCCACACCTCTTACAAGTGTCTCTGATACTCTGTTTTCTACCCCATCTACTGATGTATAGTGCATTCCTCTGGATTTACACCCATTCTGAATTGGATTGTGTTCTGGGAGGGCATTCAGTTACACAAAAAGAGTTCACCTGCACCTGGCTGAGTGTTTCAGGGCTTTTCTGAATACTTTCAGCTTTTCTGTAGCTGTATGGAATAGAAATGTTTCCTGGGCATAAAGCCACTCCATCCCTCTCTCAGGGGGTAACAGCGTCTGGGGTAAGGCATAGCCCTGGGGCAAGGAGCCCAAGCCTGGCTTCACATTCCCTCTGCAGCAGCAGTAGGTGAAAAGAGGCAGCTGATCCTCCTCTGCTAGCCTGAGAGATCTGACTCATCTTTTCATTACCAGCAGTGACAGAGCCCCAGGACCACTCACTCTTCACCTGCTGATCCCCAGGGAAAAGCAGAGCAGTCAGCGTAACATGTAAGCGTTGCTCCAAGTCAAGCTCAAGGGCAGGACAAACGAAAAGGAACAGGGCTTTATCTGTGGCACTCGCATTTGAGTATCTCATAGTGAAGAATTCATTTCTCTGCAGGACAGCAAAGAAATTTAATGGTAAATCTAGAATTCAAATTAATTATTTTTCTGTTTGGGGGTTTTTTCCTCCCTTTTTGGAGAATAATTTTATTTTCTTTTTTTTTAATTTTTTTTTTTACAAATGATATTAATACAGCCATAGCCCTCCACAGAATTTTTTTTAAATCACTGGATTCTTCTGTTCCTATTCGCTCTGCTAATTACCCTTTTAACTTGCTTTTTCTCTATTTTCACAGATCTCTTGGTTTATTTATATCTACCTATCTATAATGAGTTCAGAACCATTACTCACAGCAGCACCAGGAAACATTACATTTCCCAATTTACAATTGCAATTATGGTATCCGTCAGAAACAAATGCAGCTGCCTTTAATTTTAAGCAATATTTTGATCATCATAATTAAAAAAAGAACTTATGGCATTGCACACATTAGAGAAATTAATATAATTTCCTGGATGCCTTAAAAGGCATGCAAAGTAGTAGCTGTTGGATGAGAGATTTAGGGGGAGAATTAACCCTTTTGGTTGCATTTACCACTCTTCAGGGCACATTGAAAGTCTTAATGATATTGTTTTTAAGAGGTAACTTCACTGTAGAATTTAATGTGTGAGTTCTTTGTCCTTCAACTTTTTTTCCTGCTACTTTTCTCTTTCTGAAATTGCTAGTTATTAAAGTATTTGTGTGCAAACAAGAACATTTTCCTGTCACTGTTCATTTCAGCTTGCACGTTTGAATGTGCGGGGACAGATGAAATCCAGTGTGATATTATAATCATTCCCACAATTGCATATTACAGACTCAATAACAAACTGTGGCAGATCCTGCATCTTGTGTGTCTCGTGCTTGAAAAGAAAGAATATATGCAGCGCGAGTCTGAATTAATGACACAAAAGCATCTTTGAGGGAAGAAAGGATTCAGATCAACCGCCATAGAACATCCTTTTCATGAAAGTTGGGGCTCATTCAATTAATTTTAATGTGCTGTCTTAGTCGTGAAAGGTGAAAGTTTGAGTCGCTGTTGCCTTAGTGGCAGGGGATTCATCTGTGCATGACTTTCCCTGCTGTATTGTTTGTTCGCTACTTCGAACCCATCTTGGGTAGCTGCTCAGCCCAAGGCAGTGACATGCCATACACCCCCAAACCTTTGAAAAATCCTGGTCAATTTGATTTCTTCCCTTAGAGTATTGACTGGCAGACTAACACCAGAGGCTGAAGCTTTATCGATATCAGGATGGGCAGAGGAAAGGGCAGATTCAGCCACACAGTCCAGCTGCAGCCCAGCACTCCACCTCAAACCTGCTGGCACAGGATACTCTGGGTCCAACTCTCTGTTTGCTCCTGCTCGTTGGCTTCTGGGGAATGACTGGAGATCTACATTTGCACTGAAGGAAGATGCAGTCAAGCTTAGCTTTCTCCACTAGATGCAGGCTGATGCACACGACATACCACATAGCGTGCGAACTTCTAGACAAGGATGAAATCTGAGCTTCCCTCTTCACTGAATCCCCCTGCTCTGGAGACCTCCTGGTACTTGCGATGTGCTCCTGTCGCATTCTCTTGAGCTGTGCCCCCGCAGTGCTCCTTTAACCACTAAATGCCTTTCTCAGCTGGGAGCTTGTTCTCCAGTAGGGAAATGGTAATAATAGGCACATAGGAATTGCCAAATTTGGTCAAGCCTGGGGTTCATCCAACTCACTGTCCTAGACTATGCCTAGGTTACGCCAAAAAAAATTAAATAGTTGTCCTTTAGGTACAAAGTTGCAGTTAAAGCCTGGTATTAACAGCAAATCTAGCCTGACACTGAAGAGATTGAGCATTGGGCTCAAGGGGTGGAGGGAGAAGGAGAGGTGTGCCCACAGCTCTGTTGTTAGAATTTCAACAGAATTTAGTTGTCGCGTTTTTTCTTTGTACTGTGACAGTCTCTGCAGGTCCTGGCCGGCTGGGCACTGTACCAGGGAGGATGTGCCCATGTTCTGAAACTCCTATGGTCTAACTAGGCAAAATGTTGGGAGAAGGGAAGAGTTTTGAGCCCAGCCAAATGGGCTGATTGATGATGCCATGTGAGCCCATTGTAGGTGCATGGACCTGCCTTTGCATCTCCCCTGTTCCAGCCTAAACGTCCAGTTCCAGAGCATTTGATCATGGTGCCTTTCTGAGTCTGAAAAGCATGAATGTGTTTATAAGCACCAGCAGTACAGTCAGAGCAAAACAAAGCAAAGAGCATGAGTGGTGCTGGGGGAAACGGAGCTAATGACCAGCAGGGTATAACAGAGCAGATGGATTGAGCAGATGTCCACTGGTGTCTGCTGAAGTTTATATCCTCACCGAAGGACCTATGCAGCTAAGCAAGACTGGCCAGAAGGATGAGCACTCCTTACACGTTCCCGGCCACTGGACACAGTGCTAACGGGCCTTGTGCCTTGCCTGCAAATGCATCCCCTGTCGCGCCCCTCTGCTCCCAGATCACTCATAGCAGCCCAGATTTAGTTCTGGATGAACAACTCTTCTCCTGCGTTGGCAAAACAAACACACACAAACAAACTGGAACTGCGCAGGAGGTGATGGGTGCTTGAGAATCATGTCAGATAAGCCGAGGGACAGCAGACTGATACTAAACTAAATTATCTCATCGTAATTCCCTCCACTCTGCTTCCTATTTCTGCTGGAGTCTGAAATCTGATAACTCATTTGACCACAGATTACCATCAGGTGCAAGACAATTTTAAGATAATTTGATATCTGTCAGTAACAGGCCAGGAAGACAAGAGCCTTTTTTTTTTTTCCCCCCCTTTAACAAGCACATATATCTACAATGTGTAAAGAGACAATCCCATTTCAAACAGAAAACATAAGCATGAGAGAGGAAGTACTGACTTTCTTAATGAATTTTCCTTCAAGTTGGCACCTCATCTTACTAGCCAGTGTGATCGCATTCTTAATTTCAACCTCAAAAGGTCAGTTCCGTTAAAGAAAATCACGCCGTAGTCAGTTCTCTGCACCTCAGTGCATGGAGCACAGAGCAATAATCACTCCCTGATCAGAACTGGTTTGCTATTATCTGCCTGGTGTTAGTCTATGATGTATGATTCAATTTTGGCTGCGACAATTCCATTCTGTGTGCATGCAGCTCCTTCCTGGTAAAAACTATACAGGATTTGGGGTTTTTTATTTTGTGCTTTCTTATTTTCCTTGCCAAGGAGCAATATTTTAAACTAAAAGGAGTTTTTAAACTGTAGTCACCATCATTCATCTTTACAGTCTCAAGGTACGAACAATCTCTTCATTAGACACTGAATTTTTCTCCATTACAGCACTATCTGAATGCATTTACGCAGTCATTTATTAGAAGTCACTTGAAGGGGTGCAGGGAAGGGCAGAACTAAATTCAAGCAAAAGGGTTGTGTGTGTATGCATGCTTGTATATTGTAAGTGGAGAAGTCTATAAAAATATCCAAACCTAACAACAGCCATAACCCTGTAAGTCAGACAAAGATGCAGCAGAAACGTTCCACGTGCTGCAATGATAGGGAAGGAGGTGAAGCGAAAGCAGGGGGCTGTCATTGACCCCCCCACTGCCAGCGGTGAGAGCTGGTGGACAGGAGCGAGGGTCGGGGAAGAGGGATTTCTCTTTAAATGCTGCAAGCAGCACCAAATGCTTTGTTTGCAGATAGCACCAGCGGCTGCTTTGTCTAAGAACATGATTGTCTTGTTGGCTGTACTTCGTTTTGAAAGATCTGCAGGAAGACAGGATTGAAGTGTAAGAGGGACAGACGGGTTTGATCGTGCTGAGCCTGTGCTTGCAGGAGTCCCTAGGCCTGTCCTGTGCTTTATGTTTGAGTAATGCCTCAGGGCCCTCTGATCAGAGGCTGACTGTATAAATTCAGCACCCATTCACGGCGCACATCAAGATCGTATGCATATGTATAGACTAGGCACCTCAGCTGGCCTTTCACCAAGTAATCGTGCACGTGCAGGTTAAATCCCCTCCTGAATCTAAGGGAGCAGAAGTGGTTCACTAACGCAAGAAACCACAGATGTGAGACGTGAGGCACTAGCAAGTTAACACTGGGAATTTCAGACTGGTCCTTTATGGACAGATCTTGGTTTTTTGTTTTTTCAGAAGCTATCAGTAGAGCAATCCTCTCGGCTGGGTGAGCTTGCTTTACAAATCAGAATGTAGTAAAGGTAGAAAACAAGATCTCATTCTCTCACAGCACAGGCACGCACAATACACCAAACATGCATTCTCCCTTCTGCACCATATTCACCTCTCCAACCCTCGTTTTACCCACACCTCCTTCCCAGACCTTTTGCTCCTTACATTTCTTCTCCTGGATGTAGCCTCACACCAACGATGCCCATTTCCCTCCATTGCATGAATTCTGCACTTCAGGACTGTGTTGACTCTGCAAAAGGGATCACATCAGGGCTGTGTTTGACTGGAGTAAGGCCACCGATTTTCTACCCAGCTTCATCCTTGGAGCATGTCTGATATGATAAAAAGCCTCTCCCCCATTTCTGTGCATGTCACACCATCATTTCCCAAGTTAGTCTTACTAGCATGCCTGTGATGCTGTTAATTTCAGGGATATAGCTGTTTCTGGGTTCATTTTGTTTCCCCCTTCTCACTTTTATTAAACCAGACAAGTCTTTCCTGCACAGTCCAGAAGGCTGCTATGGTTCCTCAGAGGAGATTTGTAAAAACTGAATCAAAAAAAGGGACTATTTCCATCCAAGTACTCTTAAAAATTTAACAAAACAACACAACAGCTCATCGCTCAACAGGAGCATTTAGTCTTTTGTGTTTAATTTCCACTGTGAATCTTTCTCTCAGAAGTGTGCTCATGTAGCAATTGCATGGTGAAAATGCCAGACTGAAAAACAAACGCATGCAGGCATTTGGCCTATCCAAAAGCTACCAGGACATAAAGCAGGATTACGATCCCAGAATGTAATAAAAAGAGATAAAAAATTCAGAAGAGATCAAAGTAATTTCAGAAGCAAATGAAACATTTACGTGGGAATCATGCTTTATAAATGGAAACACAGCAAATCGTATTAGCCCATATTACCGACAAGTGGTCTAAGGCCAGATGAGTCTCTGAAACTTATTTAGGTGTTAGGTGCATCCTGAGGGCTTAAGCAGGGCCAGGTAGAATAGGAAAACTGAGCTGGGGAGGTCACCTCAGGTCCCCAGTGAATTTTGAATGGGCTGTCGGTAACTGAAGAGCTGGGAAGCAGCAGGTTGCAACTGCATCAGTTAGTTGGTCTTCAGCTGAATAGTCACGAGAAGGCGCTCCATGGCCTAGAACCTGACAGAGGCCAGGTCAGGGAGATTTTTATCTCTTCCTGGCTTGAAATCCTCTGTGTGCTAACCACCCCAACTGGGGAATTGCCTAAGAGCTAAAGGAACACTTCTCTGCTACGGCTCACGGGTGCCACACTGGAGGCAGGGAGCCACAGTCTGGAAGGAGAAACAAACACGATTTCATGGTGTAAATTAAGGAAACAGCTGTTCAAATTACATGGGTGAACACAGTGTAAGCAGTTGGAGATGAAAATATTGATATGTCTTCCAGCGCTTCTGTCAGGACCTCCAAGCAAACGGAAGGGGAGGCATGCTCCATTTCAGAGGTGAGAAAATAATGCACAGCGGGAAAGAAATAGCTTAACCCTGAATCGATAGCCAAGATACAGGAGGAACCTGGAGTCTCGCCTCTGTGTGGAAAGAGGAAAGGAAAGCAAAATGAACACAAAAGAAAGAAACCGGGCACCCAAGTTAGAAGAAAGTCCTTGGAGGAACTTTCCCAAGAGGAGCAGTAGGCTGAGGTCACAGCCAGTCTAATGAGAGCAGAAGGGCTGAGAGCCAGTTGCTGGGGGTTTCAGAGGTCCTCAGCACATCGCTCACTTTGGGCTGCAGTATCTATGCATAGAAAGGACCTGCTTAAAATTGATGGATGATGGAGGGTCTGCTGGCAGTCGGAGCTGAGCCTCTGAAACAAAGCCCTTTGACAAAGTCTTTAATTACATTCAGCGCCTTAGCACCAGCACGGACTCTCGGTATATTTCCCCACCTGAGTTAGAACAAGCTCCAGATGAGAGACAAAGGGGAAAAAAAAAATATCTCAGCCGCAAACCAAGCTGTGATCAATTCTAATTTGCCTGGGACATGATACATTTTTGTCTCACCTGACACAGGCTCAGAGAAGCAATTTTTTAATGTCACAGCTCATGACCTCTGCCTCTCCTGTCTGCTTTCAGGATTGTTCCCTGTCCAGGCTGGGAAATGAGGCTGCTGATGAAGAAGGTGCAGCAGCCCTTGGGAGACGGTTTCAGTTTAATGCACAGCATGCTCAGCTTTGGATATTCTATTGAAATAGAGGGAATTTGTTAAGCTGATGAGGGAAGGCTGCAGTAGAGAAACACAATAGCAGAGTGGGATTAGGCCTGGAGTAAGTGTCTGTACTTTGGAGGATTAATGAGAAAACTGCAATGGATTTTACATGGTGAAAAGGATTCACTGAACGCTTTAGCTGAAATGAAATTAGCGCCACTCACGCTCTCTGAGCCCTCAAGCAAGAGAAGAGACTGGAACCTGCCCATCACATGTAATAACCAGATTCCCTCCAGCTGCTCTCCTTTATGGAAAATTCCAGCGCAACACTGCTGGCAATTCATTTCCATTCACTATGGCAACCCATACTCTCTCTCTGGGCAGCATCTCTCCTAATGGGCCATGGGACACTGCCAAGAGCTGGTCCAGCCAGCTATTGATATCTCTGATAACTGTTATCAACTGGACTCCTCCTTTCCTCTTGGGCCAGCAGGACTTGTATGGTAGAGCACTGGAGCCAGCAAGAGAACAAGCGCCTTCTGCAGCACTGGCCTCATCCACACTGGAAGAATAATCCCGGGGTAAAAGGCTCATCTCCCCACGTCTATCACCTGCTCATGGACTGTGAGTCCTTCTGAGAGGCTTGGCTTCCCTACAGGCATGGGGCAAGTCTAATAAAGCCAACTCTGTGTCCTCAGAGGAGGCCAGGGACTCAGAGGGCCCCTGATGTGGAGAGTGAAGAGAAATACTGGGCTCAGAAATTCCCCATGCTCAAAATAGTTGCAGGAAGGACAGACACTGAAATGAAGAGGGAAAGGGAAGAAGGAACAAGAGTTCTTTAACACATTGATTTTTCAGGGGAAAGGTAGATGGAGTAAATAAGCATGTGGATGGGTGAAATCTTCCCAGGGTCACACTGACACATGAGAGTTACCAGAGAAGGGCTTCACAGCTCCTCGAGTGAAAGGACAGACCAGAAAAAGGGAGCTCACTGATGCTAGAGTATTCACATTGCTTATAGCTGATGCTGCTGGATCCACAGAAGAGGCCGTTAAGATCAGCCTGGGCTGGCTCCTGCCTCCTGTGTGTTGCCTTCCAGTCCATCATTCTTTCTAATTAGGCACCTCTGACACACAATTAATCCTATTTGCCTTCAGGCTTTTTTATCTTTCCTTCTGCTTTTATCAGACAGGGAATTAGACTCTGTTAGTATGTAAAGTGCATTGCACAGACCTGGCTTTTCATGGGGATTTGGAGACTTTTAAGAGGGCAGCATCTAACCCATGATCTTAAAAGTTTCTTATGAGTAATTAATTTCTTTCTCTTCTCTTCTTTTTTCTAATCACAGTGCTTATTTTGCCTATGCTCATACAAGTGAAAAGGCAAAAATGTGAGAGCGGAACAGAACTCAATTCAATGCTGCAACACCCAGCTAATCCCAGCTTTCAGTCTACTCTCCTCAGCTCTCATGAGTCACTATCAGCACCTATCTCAGTCCCACTGTCCCCATCCTGAGTCTTTAAAGCCACCCCAGGCTTTATTTGCAAAGGCCATAGAGCTGCTAGTGCAGCCCCAGCCTCTGGGACAATCCCACAGCAGGTCCAGCTTTGGCTTTGCTTCTCCTCCCTACAAATACTCTCTTGCTTCAATCTTCCCCACTCACTCCCCCAGCACTGATGTCCCCTCCAAATTGCCTCTCCCAAGTCCCACTCTTGCTGTCCTGCGTACGTGGCAGCGAAGGCAGCGCAGAGGAGCCACCTTGTGAACCTTCAGTTGCATCTCTGGCTTGTGTTGTGCTCTCTCTAGTCAAAATGCAACATAATGGCCGATGCCTCTCATCACCGGGAAGTTAATAAAATAATGTTAATGAAATACCCACTCCATGAGCTGTGAGTGCAGGCAGCAGTGGCTGCCACGCCAACTATTTATCACTGTCAAGGTCCCCTGCAGCCTAAAACCAATTCCAGACCCAAATGAAGGAGGTTTGGCTCTACCCAGTGTAATCTGCCTGTCATTTCTAATACATATTCCTTTGCGTTAAGTGATGAATTGCAGGGGCTGCCGGGGCTGAAGGGTTATGAACCACGGAGCAATGAAGTGCTCCATATCCTGCACAGCTCACTTCAGTCCCTGATGGTCCCTGTAACATACTGCTCCTCTCTGCTAGGAGACCACAGAGCTGCACTTTGAGACCACAACTTCTCTACCAGGAAAGGAAAGGAGGTGAGGACTGAGACTTCTGGTTGCCTCAGGCTTTTCTGCTCTTTTTCACTCCCTGAAAGGATGTCTCACCAACATCCAAGCAAGAGAAGGAAAAAAGGGAAAAACAGTGCTGGTCTTGTACTCGTGGCATGAGCTTTTTGGAAAAAAAAAAAAAAAAAAAAAAAAAAAAAAAAAAAAAAAAATCATACTGCTCACCCTCCCTGCTACCCATTCAGCAAGAGCTGTCTTCTCCAGTCAGCCCTGTTCCCAGCCCTCCTCACAGCCACCCTAGAGATCAGACCTGTTAGTCCTCCTTCGTACCAATGTTTGTTCAATTCCTGTAAAACAATGGATAACAAGACCCTTCTGACTTAGCAGATACTGCAGAAAGCTTCACCTTCTTCACAAGCTTCCTATGCTGCCTTTTATACATCAAACTGAAATGCAATTATCTTCACGGTGCAGGGTGTAAATCAGGGTGCGTGTCAAGAGGATTTCCTTCAGGCTTTTATTTTATTGCGTAATAGTATTTGACACAGGGCTTAAAGGTGCTGTTACCTGCCTAATCGCGTGAAACAATTTCATGTGCAAACAGCTGGTAAGTGTGAAAACTACCATAAACCAGCTCCAGGGCATTTTCTGCTTCCCTTCTCTAGAAATCCTTCTTGGAAAATACCCCCTGGCACTGAAGTTTCCCCATCAGAGAAACCAGGCTGGGAGAAAGCCCTCTGCCCTCCAGTGCCACGCTCACGTGAGTGCCTGTGTGCTCCATGCCTTCGCCCCTTCCCCCCGGACGTGCAGGGGGAAGCAGAAAATCAGGGTCTGTGTCTGTGTTAAACCCCTCGGGCCAGCAGGGATGAAGTTAATCTGGAAGGGGGCCTGACTGGGTGTATTGTCTAGAGAGGGAACCATCTGTAACCGGGGGTGGTTCTCCGGCCTAATCTCTCACAGTCAAATAATCTGGGAAGGGGTGTCGAGGGTGAATACACTAAATTCTCCCCCTGAGCTGGTTCTCAAGTCAGCTGGCTGTCAAAACCTCTGGGTGCTGGGAGTCCAGCTGAGCTGAGCAGCTCTGTGCGCATCTGAAGTCCTGCAGAGCTGAGGCTCTCAGTCCTTATTTACAAACCCTGCCTGGGTGCACGCTTCCCTGAATGGTAAAATACTTTTTCACTTGAGGGATGTTCAGGAACATGGAGATGAATCAATCCAGATGTGAAACCAATATGCATAAATAAAAGGGGGCAGCTGTTCTTACGCAGGAGTGAAGCGGGCAAAGACACACAGAGCTGAGCTCCCCCTCGCATTTTGCACAAGGTGCACTTTGGAAGCGGGGAGAGCACAGCTTGGTGTCTCTGCTGCAGCAAAGCCATGCGTACCAGGGGAAAGGCAAAGGGAATGCACAGCAGAAAGGGAAGGTTTGAGCAGCCCTCCTCTCCTCCCGAGCACAAATGGGGGCCTCAGAATTTGCCTTAGGGAGAGTGTGAAGGAGTGAGAGGCAGAGATGGCAATCTTGGAACAATAGTGGTTATTTATAAGGCTTTTTTTTGTGCATTGCAGATCATAGCCAAGAGGCATCTGCCTGAGGTCTGAATTGGGTTGGGAGGGAAGGTGGGCAGCTGCTTGAAATCACCAGTCTCCAAGTCACTATTTTTTTCTCCTCGGGGTAGCTGACATTGTCAATGATGATTTAACCTACTTATGATAATCCCTGTAATAAAGGCATTTTTAAAAAATCTCATAGCCCGAACGACTGCATGGAGGGGTATGAGAGCTGCTGTGCAGGAAGGCTCTCCGTGTGGCTTGCCAGTGAGGAGTGGTGAGCCAGCTCTATGCTGTAATTTCTTTACTGCACTCCCAGACCACTACTCCCCCACAAGGCAAGAGAACTCCTTTCCAGGAAGGGAGTTGGCAGGGACTGTCTCTTCCCCCCAGAAAAGATCTCCTCCCTGTGGATTAAGGCATTTCACATCTGGAGCAATATTAGATCGTCTAGGTTTCTGATGCATTCTGAAATATCAGCTACTTCTAATCCTGCCCACCATCTGGCCCAAACCCCTCGCCAGCTGGTAGGTTCCCTTTTGCACACCCAGCAATCTCAGTGCCAAGATGTGTGTCCCGGTGTCACAGGGAGTGTCGCTGTGCAGAGCAACGTGTCTGAGGCAGGAGCTGTTCCTTCAGGTGCCAAGGCAGGCAGATGCGGTGGCAAAGGTGTCGCAACAGGTCTCAGGAGCCCTGGGGCCAGCTGCTCTGCAGGTTCATCAGCCTGACCTCGAGGCAAGTCCCTAAGGCAGGCAGAGATTCCTGAGCAAGCAGAAACCGTTCTGACACCAGGAGCAGTAAAGCTGCATCAACACAGCAGCAGCACCAAGTGAGTTTTCTGGGACAGCTGCGCTGCTGTGGGACCAAGCTATACGAAAATATGTGTGACTGAGGACCTCGAGCAGTTTTGTGCCAGTGCCTCAGCCAAAAGAGCAAAGCCTGCAAGTCTCCCAGCTGTCTGAATTGCACAGAAATCCCTTAGATGCCATGGACAGAGCTGACCTTGCTATTTATCTGTTTCATTTCTACTCCTCAAAGTCCTTCTCTTTCCCCCCTCCCTCTGCTCTCAAGACTTTCCCTTCTGCAGAACATGAATGCCCAGCAGCCTGTAGCTCACCGTCACACTTCCTAACTCCACTTAATGAGGTGCAGACCTCACTGTTTCTCTGACTCTAGCTTTGATAGGGGCTTGGCTAAATCCTTCCCTGCTCACCCACTTGAGAATATGAGGTTGCTGAACTCAGCTTGGTGCAGCGGCCGCACGTTGGAAATGTCAGAACAAGTGGGCTGGAACCTGCTCTCCCAGAGCTTTTCCTCAGGTTCTCTGTAACACGGGGAGACAAGAGCTTTTGCCATTTCTTGAAAGTTATATTGTTGCTGAATGGATTCACCCCCTTATTTCTGGGTACACAGTCCTGGGAACTTTGCACACAGTGAGTTGGGAAGGACAGGGCTCACACAGAAGCCAAAAGGCTGTGGGGAAAATCTCCTTCATCCCTGTGTGCTGGGTGAAACTTTCGGATACAAAACCATCGTGAAGGCTTTAGGCTGGGACACCAGACAGATGAGGTCCCCTCAGCCAAGAGACAACAATGGCAGCCCAGGGGCTCTGCCTGGTCTCCTCCCTAGACAGATCATTTCCATACTGAGCAGTGTTATTCATGAGGGTGCCTGGGGGCCCCAGTACTGCTCAGAGACTTTTATAGAGCTGAAAATCCCAGCTGCTCCAACCAGGGAATAAAGAGCTGTGAGCTAGAGAGAGATTTACCAGTGCTGGGGCTGTGGAGCAGCAGTTTGCAGAGTTTCCATGGGATTTATGGAGACGAAGGTGACTGCATCTGCACGGATGAGTCCTAGGAGGGAATGAGAGCCAGCCGTTAACATCCTGTGGCTTGTCATGATTATTTGTTCTTCCGCCATGGAGAGAGGCAGGAAGGAGGGCTGAGATGCAGGCTGGAAAATGCTCAGAGGTCTAAGTAGTGATTTAGCGCTCATGTCCTCAGCTGGAGGCACTCTACCTGGCAGCCCGCTTGGTCACAGAGCTGAGCCAGATTTAGCCGACCGCTACCTTCCCACAGGCTTCCAGAGGAATGACCTGGACACTTGTCACAGACACTGCCCTGACTGTGGAGGACAGTCTAGCAGGTAGCACAGGACCTGGCAGACAGCGTCTTGGTGTGTGGTGCCCATGTGGGATGGAGGATGACCTACCGGTTCAGACAGGAGAGGAGGAGCCTTTCAACCTCATCACTGGTGAGGGACGCTGCAGTACAAACCAATCGTTTTCTTACTCTGGAGGGCCACTGCAGAAGAAGTTTGTTTTCAGCCTGTGTGGGTGGGAAACAGTAGCTCTGGGCCAGTCCAGCTAATGGTGTCAGTCCTATAAGCAGAGGAGAGAAGAGAGGGCAGAGTGTGGTATGTGTGCGTGATAAGCAGTCGCTTTGTGAACGCTGTGGAGCCTGCTCAGGCTAATGCAGGGGTTTGTATTTTAAACTGTCCATGAAACATAGCTTGAAAATTGCACTTGCTGCCTCAGCCGCTACAATCAAAGCTGAAGAAATATGCAGCTCGGAGAGCTGTGAGAAGCAGCTAAAAAGAAGGCAGGTCAAAAGGGAACACGAGGGAGAGCCGAGCGGAGCAGCACAGCAACTGCTTCCACAACAGAGCAGAGCAGCGTGCCCTGCTGCCACGGAGGGGCTAGGAGGTGTGAAGTGGCTCCCCAGGTCTGGGGAGCTGGAGGGGGCTAATCCCCAATCCCCTCCCTGCTCCATCGTCTCAGCATTAAAGGGAAGGAGAGTTATAATTAAGTCCAAAATAAGAGGCAACAGCAAATACATCTTTACTTGCATGGTGAGAGAACAATTTCTGGGATCCTGTTAATCCTGTGTAGATCATATTAACACCAATCAAGTACTTAGTTCTGTCTGTAAAAATGTCAACATTTATTAAGTGCTCTAGTGCAAGCAGCTGGTTCTCATCATTGTCTTTTTGCCTGTGATTTTGGAGGGGAGAAGATGGATGTTTGCTTTTAAAGTTATTTTGTAGAGACATGATTGTGTCAAAAAAGGGTGTCATATGGTGACCCTAGAAATGTCTAAACCAGTGAAGGGACCTCCACATGCTGTTGTCACCTTAATTTCTTACTGCCAGGAGGTTTTCTATCCATACTATGCTCTCAGCTTTGCCATGCATCTCTCCTCACTCCCTTTCTTTTCTTCCCAGTCAGTAAGCTGCTGTGTGCACTGCCAAGCTACGGCAGTAGCAGGGTCTGTCTCCTCTCTCGGTCTGTCCAGGGACCAAGGAGCTCATACCTTTGCCTCCGGAATGTACCAGGCCAAATCCAGTGTCTGTGGGAAGGGCCAAGGAAAATGAATGGCCTTAGACACAAACTCTCTGGCCCTGCATCTGCAGGCAGAGTTGTCAGGTTCAGATCTGAAGCCAGCTGCTGGAAGACGGTTGCAGGATGAATTACTCCCAGCTCTACCCTCAGTCTGGAGAGAGAGATAACAGACTGGTTTTATGTCATAGACCATATCCTTCGCATCCCTAGATTCCTTCTATTGGTACAACCTCACTGGCTGCCGGGCAGATCTGAGGTATCAAAAAGAGAGTACACTAAAGAAATCCAGCAAAGACTTTGGTATCTCAGACTCACAGCAGAACAAGATATGAAGCTGAAGGAGCATTTATCACCTCATGCAGGACCCAAAGCATCCCCCTGAAGAGCAGTGTGCTCCTGAGCATCTGACAGCCAGCAGCCATGGTCGCAGCCACACTACTGAGACTTATCTAAGGTGCAGGGAAACATCTGTGGCAAAGCAAGAACGTTGCATGTCTCTCACTCACTTTCCACGTGCTGGGCTACAGCCTTCTCGTCACAGGATGGCCCAACTGACAGCATGCAGCTACAAGGACTTCTGACAAACACAGCTGAAGCAGATATGGTGGTCATATACCCCAGCACCTATGGGGTATGGGCATGATGGATGTTGTCCATCTTCCTCTGCAACACTGAATTGCCTTTTTAGATGGGAGTTATCAATTTTGCTGCCATAGCAACCCCAAAAGTCACCTAGAGGACAGACTGTCTGGGAGAGCAGAAATGGTTTATGTGTAAGATTCAGGGGAGTCAGGGTTTCTGGATCTCTGGGCCCAGGCTGGAGGGTCTGAGACCCCAGGGACCATAGCAGGGACAGGCTGGGTTTCCCCAGGCAATAGGGACCACCCATGCCACTGACTCCAAGGCTCTTTCCTCATCAATCAGCCCTGAAAATGGGTGCTGGTGTTTAATGTCACAACCCAGCTGCCCTCCCAACATCTTTTCTACATGACCTTCCTCTTGCACAAACCTGTGTAAAGTTTAATAACACTGAGGACCACTATCTGTTTGTCAAATGTGGTTGAAGCCTGTCAAAGGGTTCAAGAGCTGTAGGAAGGGACAGAAAAGCAACGGCCTTTTCTCACACACCATATGTATAATATGTTCTCATATGCTCCCTTTCCTTAGAAAACCAGGCTAAAACTGGTATGCTTCAACCATTTCAGGTCTTTTCTGTAAATGTTTTCAAACCCAGAAGTTTATCAAAACTGTCCTTTTTCAATGCATAGGGCTTCAATTTAGCTAAATTGATATTTTCCAACCAAAGACTTCACTGAAAAATTCCCAGACAGCTGTATTCAGCAGCTCAGAGAAATGAGGGTTTCCTTCCTTCATTGTAATGTTCATATCCAATACTGCACATTTTAAGCATGTTTCTGTCTGTCCCTAAGCTGATCTTGGCTCCTCATTCTCACCGAGTGTTTTAAGTGTATTAATTGTATGGAAAGATGCTGTCAAACCTGCGTTTGCATCCATGATTCTACCTCTGAAAAGCACATTTTCTTTTCAATCTGACCCACTGAGCACTGATTGCAAGCAATGATTTCTTCTGCTTTCCCATCATCTCCGAGATGGCCTCCTTTTTGTATGGAGTTTATGGTCACTGACTCTGGATTGTGTCATTATTTGTCTTTGTTCCATGTTTTAACCTTTGTTAGAGACTCAGCCATTGTGCAATTTCTGTTCAGTGACCTATAATACCCTAATTTAGTTGGCATTTTGATCTTAGATTCCTGGCGAACAACCCATCATATGCAACGCTTCTTTCCCTTTCTGCTTTCATCACTTCCCTACTCTTTCATTCCCTCCTGCCTTTAAAAAAGTCTCCCGTGTGTTTCCTTACCCTCTTCACACCCTACTCTCCCTCTCTTTAGGTTGTCTTTCACCCGTTCTTTCTGTCTCTCTTGCTTTCTTCCAAATCAGCTTTCCCTTCCAGCCGACTTCTTTCTCAAGCTCTGCACCATGTCATGTTACCAAGAGGAGCTGCAGTGAAAGAAGGCATCTGTTCATCCTCTCAGGATGAGTCTGATCACAAAAAAGCTCTTCTGCTGAGGCTGGAAATTTTACCAGATCAAGAACTGTTGGTAGATGACATAATGGCCATAAAAACAAACTCTATGGAGTAAAGCCCAACCATCTGCTGAGGACCAGCAGCAAGTACATGCATGTAGTCTTCACTATCAGAAGAGGGAGTTGCTACTGCTCGTTCATGTTTTGTTACCGGGGAGATGGATTAAGCAGCATTCTGGCCAGCTCCTGGCACTGGAGCCCTTCTCTGGATTGCCACTTGATAGCAGTAAAGGGAGGAACCTGTACAGTGCATCGTATCTTCCCAATCACGTTTCAGGATCCTCTCCCAGCAGAGCCTGGAGGGACCAAACTCAGGCTTGCTGCGCTCAGCTAGTGCTCCATCACGGAGTGCCCCCCAGGACAAAGAGCTGGATCTCTTCATTTCCTCTCCTGCCTTTCCCAGGATCCTCAACTGTGACGCTCAACAGCCGTGACAACATCAGGGCAGTGTTGTGTTGGAGTCTGAATGCTCAGAGCAGAATATCTCCCATTTCACTTCCTCCTGTCCCCGTTGGTTTCGATTCACTCTCTGATGTATTCCTCTCAGGACACATCAGCTGGGAGCTGCTCGCAGGGGAACATGCTCAGATTTCCTCTGGCCGTGGGGACATGAATATTGCAAGGCCTGGGAGACAGCAGCTGAACCAGAAGGGCAATCTATGCTAATTTCCCTCTGTAACACAATGCCTAACAACATCAGGCTCCTTTTCTGTGGTGCAGGCAAGCTGCGAGATGCTGGTCTTGCTCAGGCAGCATGGAAAACGCTGTAACCACGGGACAGCATCGGGCCAAGATGGGGAGATGGATGGAAACTCAATGCCTTGGGAAAAGCCAGAGGAACCATATTTTTTTTCATCTTATGCAACATGCCCTGAGATTGGCTGTGCAATTGCGTTTATAGAGGAGGTTAGCAGGTAAATAATGTAGAAACGGGTGCAGTCCTCTGATAGCTTTGTATGGTTAGGGCCATGTTCACCACTAACGGCACACAGCAGCCCTGCACATACCAAGCAGGTTTTCCCCATGTCGGCTGGTTGGGAGCCCTGTGTCTGTGCAGCCCTGTTGTTCCTCCCCAACTTCCACCCAGGCAGCCAGTTGAAATAACAAGCCTGGGGTGTCACGTTTAGCCATGGCGTAAGCCTGGGAATGCTCCATTTCCACGGGAGCCACATTTTGGCCAGTGGACACACACCTGAAAGAAGGGCACATGCAAAAGAAAAGCCCGGTGGCTCTTTTGGCAGCTCCTGAATCTCCCCTTTTCTGTCATCGTGGTGGCATTGTAATGAGAACATGAAAGAGGAAGATAACACTGAAGGGAGGAAAATCAGGCCTGCTTTTTTCTCTCTTTCTCCTGTTTAGAAGGAAAAGGAAAACGTGGCAGGCAGGCCTATCAGATCTGTCAGCATGACAACTGGCAATGGGAGGGAAGAAGGGGGAAACGCTGTTGTGCACAGCATCCTGCTTGGCGGGCTCCTCTCGCTGGCTCGGGGAAGGAGAGAGAAAACAGAGGGAAACCAAGGTGCGGGTGTTCCAGGGGGAGCCAGAGCCATTTGTTATCAAAATGGAAATGCGCCTCTTTGTTGATGAAGGTGTATCTGCTTCCCATTGTCTCTCGTGCCAGCCCAGTGAAAGGCTCCTTTGATGGCTCCGTGTTTGTGCACCGGCTATGAAATTGCTTTAGAAGACAAAGAGAGCGCGTGTTTATTGGTAATGAAAAGGAGGTGAGGGCTACGTTTCTCTAACCCCAGCTCACCACGCGAGCGCAATTTCCCTGGGAGCAGCTGTCAAAGGCTTACAGAGAAAATTGGAAGGCTGAGACTGGATGGGGGGCCAGTGATGAACAGGGAGAGCTGCTGCCCTTTTGCAGGGCTAATGTGGCCATCTGCTCTGATTTAACAGGCCTGCTCCAGTCCAAGTGCTTTGAAGCCCTCTGAGCCACTTGTTCCCTCCTCCTCACTATACTGGTTTCCACGAGCAGTGAGGACAGGGCAGGGGGGACGCTGCTGCCTGCCACATAGTGCCATGTTAGGCCACTGTCCAGGCACTGAGATGGGACCTTCCCTGGCTGGGGAAAGGAGAGGAAGAATCCACAGCTGGAAGAGCCTTAGGGCTGTACATCTCTCCCCTTTCTACTCATCCTACTCATCACCAGTGACCTTAGCTGGGGAGTGCACCAGGGACACAGATGCATGTAAAGCATCATCAAAAGCGCAGGGATAACACACTCAGGAAACACGCCAGACAGTGTAACACCACCCAGCAAAGCCGTCAGAGTTTCAGTACCGAAAGCACAGGATGCTCACAGCCCAGCTCAGCCAGCCACTCCATCAGGCAGCAGCAGCACTGCGCCGTTAGCCAGCCGCTGCACAGTCCACTCCTCCGGCATCGCTGCACGCCTGTCCTCACAAACACAGCTGAATGTGCCAGGACATGGTTTGCACCTGGACTGCTCCCTATTTCCCTGCTCCACAAGCTCAGTTTCTTGCACAGTCTCCAAGCCCACCTGTGTCGCACCATGCTCACGCCGCCCCTACTCCCTCCACTGCCCGTCCTGCCCCTCCACCTCCATTCTGCTCCACTCCCCCACAGCCTGCGACCAGGTGTGTCTCTGGGTGTGCAAATGCTGTATCATCACACACACGCACACTTGCTCATTAACTAATAGCAGCCTTAATAGGGACGGGTTTCTTTCTTCACCTCTCCTTCCGCGGATGGAAAGTTTAATCGCGCAGTCATGCTCAGCCAGCCTCGCTCCTTTATCTGTGCAATAAAGAAATGGTTTATGGCAGATAGACGCCTCAGACCGAGCTGTCAATTTCACACAGGGCCTTATCAGCGCTCACACATGGTGTAAGGCCGTTGGAAATTAGACGCGGGATTCGCATGTCTAACAAGAGGGGTTAAATGCTTTTTTTCCTTTTCCCCCTGCTTTTCCCCTCAACTGCTCCTTCTTCTCCCCTCCCTCCTTCTTCTCACTGGTTACAACACTGACAATGGCTTTAAAAGGACAGTCTTGCCTGGCTCCTAGTTAAAGATATTAATTTATTGTAGTCTGTTCTTTATTTGATTATTGGCTTATTAAAACCACCCGAGGTGATACCATTTCTTCTATAACAAATCCTCTGCTCTCTCCTTTCATCTGTTACCAGTTCTATTGGCAACACAGAGACAAGTGGCTGCGGCTTGGGGGGCATCGTGCCCCCTTTCAGCAGGAGGAGAGGCAGGAGGAGACGGGAGCACAGCTGGGTTTCAGTGGTGTGGCCAAGCCCCAGTCCCATGCCCTCCAACACAGAGGAGCTGTCTCCCCAGAAGGGGTGTCTCCAAAAGCAGATGTTGTTGTCAGATTCTCTTCTGTCTTGGACATACTCGTTTTCCATTTGTGGAGCTCAACTGCACCCTGAGGAGCACTTCTGTAGCGTGTACCGAGGTCCCGGGGGTGCACTCGATTGCAGCCCAGACTATCAGCCCTGCCTAGCAGGGACCCTCTGCCTTCTGCACGAGGGCCATTGCACTCCCACTGCACTCTACAGCTCTTTCAGTCCAAGCTCAATGCACTCCCAACACCACTGCCTACCCTGTAAGCCTCCTAGAATGGGACTCCTCCCCAACCCTGCTCTCTCCTGCCCTGCAGCCCATTCCTTCAGTCCTCAAAATCAAGTGCCCCACACCCAGCGACACTCCCTAATCCAGAATTTTGCTGGAAGTCACCACAGGAATACTATTGCTGTCTGACTGTAGGAAAAGATGTGAACTGCTTTTTCTCAGGCCATCCATATAGCAACAAAGTCTATTTGTATTCAAAGAGTGAACCCTCCCGTGTTTGCACTCAGGGATGGAGTTATTGCAGCAAACTGTAACTCTCGCTGGTGTGGCCCCAGCCCTATCCAAACTGCACCCAGCATTGCCTCTTCCACATAGCTCTGCCAGCCCCTGCAAAGCATCACCCCCTTCCTCCATCTCAGCAGCTGCAAATGCTTATCCCCTTCTCCTGATCTGCCCTCTAGCTCAGCCACAAATGTACAGGAATATTTTTGCAGTGACAGTAGCTTGTCATAGACTGCAGTGCCTGCCACATAAAAGTCAGGAGCAACATAGAGGAGCGATTAATGATAACGGTTGACATTTTATGCAGTGCCTTCCAGTCTAAGTGTTGCAGGGCACTTAGCAGGTTGCATCAAAATACAGCCCCTTGTTTCCTCCAGAGACAGAAAAATAGCCCCCTGGGGAGTGCAAGAGGAAAGCTGGGTTAATGGCACCTGGCAAGAGTTGTCCAGGAACCTGGGTGGGCAAGTAGAGGGGAAGGTCGACTCCCTTCCTTCTCAACTAGAACAGGGCACCCAGATCTTTCTAACAGCTTTAAAAATCCTCACTTGCATGTCTAATGATGACCCAATTTCAGTGCTTTTTTTTCTAATTCACTGCTGTTGTAATTCCTGGAGGCTTTGGAGCAAGGCTTGGGGCAGATTTGCATTTGGCTGAGGGGAGAAGCAGCCCCCTACACTGGACCTGCAACTTGGACTCCAGAAGACAGGACAGAAGAGAGGTGGAAGCCTTCCAAGATCTGCTGAACTCCCTCCTCTCCTCTCCTTGCTGTTTACAAGCCTTTTGAAAAGAAAGCTGCCTTCAGCACTGATGATTGTTGCAGAACAAGGTGTCTGTGGCTGGAATTAAGGCAGGTTTCATCCATCATGGGGAATCTGCATATTGCCAAGGCTAATGTCTCCCACACTCAGTGATGGTTCTGAAACATCTTCATCACAACAGAGGCTTGTCTCAGCTGACCCGTAATTTAATTTTCTTCCTTTCTGTCTTAGACGTGTACAGCTGGGAGGGACCTCAGGAGAAAATCACATCCCTTTCTCTTTCACTGAAGCAGAATTATATATATCCAAAACGTCCTTGCCAGATGCTGGCGAAGCCCCTCTTTATAGGGAGGAGATTCAATGACTCTCCTGGATAACTTGTTCCCATGCCTTACTCCTGTCATAATTAGAAAGCTTTTCCTTATACCTCACCTGAATTGTCTTGTTGCATTTTTTCCTCTCCCATTCATTACAAATAAATAAGTAATGAACCAAGCAGCTTTCCTGCCTCCCTTGCTCAGTAGGAAATTTTGACATGAGCCATAGGGAATGAGCCCCACCCAGAAATTAATTTTTTTGTTCCCAAGCATGAGGCATTTGAGATTAAGGCCTGAGACCTACAGAAAATAGATTTGCACAAGTAAGAGGCATTTATGCAATATGTTGATTATAAACCAGCACTCCAGGATTCGTACTCCTGCAATGAATGTGGTGCCTGGGGCATTAAGCTTCTGACTCACGTCAGTGTTACAGGCAGAGATGGCTGAATAATTCATCAATAATCCTACAAATTTGGCTTCTATTCCTGTCTGTGAGCTCTCTGCATGAAGATGTCTCTCCCAGAATCTATTCATTAGGTGAGGTTACTCATAAAAATGGCAGAGGGACTCTGGGTGTGAAGCCCTGGTCCTAGTGGAAGTTCTGGATTTGCTTTGCTTTGCAGCAGGAATTAGTTGCAAAAATTCAGGGCTGGAAATGAGAGCTGTTTCGGATTGGCCATGCTGCTCACATGGTGTTGTGTCTGTCTCCTGAGCAGCTGAACTCAACCCCTGGAATGAGTTTCCAGGGTGAATATCACATTTGATTTCCATTAATGTGCTATAACATTGCTTAAAATTCACTTCTCTCAGTCAGACTGATCTACCTATCTATCTATCTGTATAATTTTATTTCTAGAGCACCCATCCCTGCACCATCTAATTATTAATCCGTCCACTGGAATCTTTGCTGCAAGCTCACGTCAAAGGCATGTAGATACAACTAGAGCAAATCAGCTGAAAAATGCAAACAGATATTGTCTGAAATCTGCTGGCTAAGACATTCCCCTGTATCTAACCCTGCTTTTCCAGGCCCTTTTAAACTGCTGAACAACATTCACAAATCCAGACAGGGGTGGAGGGCAGGGAGGGTGAATAAAAAAAGGAGAGTTTACATTTGCTCAGGGGTGACAAAGTTCCACCCCACTGCACCCCGCACTTTGCTTTGGCACGTGGACAGGCACGGAAGCAGAAGAAGCGAGTGTAGATTTCACCATCAGTTTTCCCATGGACCTTAGACCTTCCCCGGCACAAAGGGAGGGAAAAGCACAGCACATCGCTGTCGGCAAACGGTGCATGAATGAGTCACTCTCCCCTTACCCTGATTCCCCGCCGTCCCCCCAGGTGACAGTTCACGTGGGAGGATAAATATAAATAAAGAGAAGGAAGCTGAAGCATTTTTATGACTCATGTAATATTCATTTTGAATTAATTTGTACATGATTCTATAAAAAAAGATACATTCCATAAGATTATTTTTGTGAGCTCTAATTTGCTGCTGGCAAGGAGCAGCGTTTGGGTCTTTTACGGGTATTAGTTCCATAGTGTATAGCAGGAGGCAGAAGAAGTTTAATTATGATTCACTGAGCCACATTGTGGGTATGTTTTAAAGCCACTTAATTAGTGTAGAAATATACAGCTGTAATTATCCTGAAATATGGCCTAATTAACCTATGGAAAACCCATACACGTGGCTCAGGAAACTTGGAAGCATTAATAGACTATTAATATACCAGAGCTGAGAGCCCATCAGGCTCACATTTGGGAACAGGAAGGCAGAACATCCTCAAGCGGGATCTCCCATTGAGAACAGCAATCTGTGCTGGGAATGACTGTGGCAGGTCTGGTGCACCTCTTGCCACAACCTGTGTATGTCAGCTGGAGTGAAGCTGCTGTGGTCCGACTCTTCTACCGATCGTCCCAGCCCCTTTCCTCTGCTCTGTCCTCTTCTTAGATCCTGACATACATGTCCCTACACCTCCTGCCCTACATCCTTCCCACTCGCTGCAGCCCTCACTAGGCTCTTGTGGAGGCTCAGGAAACACACAAGGTGTCGCAGGCACTTCAGCCACGCTCTGTCATTTGCCCCTCTCTGGAACTAGAAACACTAAATGCTGCAAGGGACCGTTCCCTTGGGATGAATTCCCAGCCCTGGAGCATAAAGCAGATGATCAGGGAGATAGCTAAAGTGTGGCTAAAGCAAAAAGGTGATGGCAGAAGGCAAAAGGTGTTTATTTCTGGATGTCAAAGCTGAGGAAAACAGGAAGAAGCAATTAGCACTTCAAAGACAACTAGATATCATAGGGTTTCCCAAATCATCTTGTAGACCCAAGAAATCAGGCTTGCATTTCGCCCTTGGAACACTGCATACAGGACCCTTCACAAAGCAGAGCAGCAAAGTAATACCATCTCCCTCAACCCCATCATTTTATAGATGAAGAAACTGGGGCATACGCCTGGAAATCAAATTCCCTGACTACGCTTTCCTTACGCCCTTCTCTAACAATCAGATCATGCTGCCTTTTAGCTGGGAAAACATCCTGATTTTAATAGAGCTTCATCTTTCAGGAAGGGGCATTTACTTCCACTTGAGCTGAAGAAGCAGCAGAAAGACAATGTCTGAATTGGTAGGGAGGGGTGATGGGGGCCAAAAGGAGCGAGGTGGAGAGAGAAGGCAGGAAGGCAGCAGCTGGTGTGAGCTGCTTCTTTAGGCAGAGCACATAACCAAATATTCAAGCAGCGTCTCCATCCTTTGGTGATCAAAGCAACAGAAATTGAATCCGGCTGTAATCATCCACAGGGTAGTTTACTTAAAATTCCCCTAATTATGGAAGTGCAGAAAATTACTGCTCCATGATGCACTGAATAGGAAATTAAAGGCTCCCACAACCCAACTACTGCCACTGCAGCTTAAAGGGAAAAGACGAGGCAAGTTTAGAGAAAAGGAGAGACAAAGAAATAAATGCAATAGTGGCAGAATGTGTGAGCAGCACACCAGGGAGGGGAGGGGAAGACCAAGAAAAAAAGGTAATTGTCTCTCTCTCACTGTGTGGGATGCCACCAATTTTGGAGACCTGAGAGCACTGAGAGAAATACAGGCTTTGCTATGCTGGCCCTTCCACTTTGCCAGCAATTGTGCTGTGACACACCTGACACTGTACCCCAAGCAATACTTCATCCTCAGCTTCTGGTTGAAACTCAGAAGACTCTTCTGAGTGCCATTCTGTCTGATATGCAAGACCGGGGGATGTCTGTATCTAAATAATCTGAATGATTGCATCCCAGAATGTTCTTCCAGCAGCAGTTTCTTGCGATAGATGACAGCAGGTACCACAGAGGGCTCAGCCACCCACCCGAGTCACTCAGGGACAAGGGGCTGGAAGAAGGTATTTTACGTTAAGCTTTCTCCATCTGCTGTGCCTGAGTCTGTCCAAGGCTCCTGATACCGAGTGACATCTCAAGGGGACGTTCTGTTTTCTGTGGCTCTTTTGTCCTGTTTAAGCAGGTAGCATCTTTCAGTGTCTCTGGGGTCCCTCCTCTGGACAAGCATGTGGTGCACTGTGGTTCCCTAGGAGGGACTCAGAGCACGCTTATCTTGCTCCAGATGTTTCATATTGGGTGTGAGAGGGAAGCTGGCTCCATCTATCTCAGGAGCGCACACAGTCTGTGATTAAGCAGAACACTTTGTGTACTTAATATCAGTGTCACATCAAAAGCCCTACATTCACTTAGAATGAATGAGCTCAACAGTGCAGTGCAGAGCGTGTGCTTCCCGCAATCACAGGCGGCTGTTTTGGCTCCGGCTTCCTTCTCCCAGAACTGTGTGCTACCGTACATCAAAAACCGCTTACAGGAGTCAAACAATCCTCCAGGGAGTAACACCCCCATTAGAAACCAGTGCTGGGGCGGGAAAACACCACAGACAAGTGTAATTCATCCCACCGGCATGTTTCTCCTCAAAGAAATCCTCCAGTTCTTTTGAAACAAGCAACAACAGAAAATAATCAGTGACCCAAAAATGTGTATTTTTGCAACTCTTCACCTGCAGGGGCCTTAGCAACCATGGTGTGGCGCCCATGGGCAACCTTTGGTGACCACAGGAGAGTTCAGGTGGGAAGGGACCCCAGGGTGTCTCTAGCCCAGCCTCCTGCTCAAAGCAGGGCTACCTGTGCATTCAGGTGAGCAGGTCGCTCAGGACTGGCTCCAGTTCAGCCCTGAGAACTTCCACGGATGGAGACTGCACAGGCTGGGCAATGTCTCAGGGCAGTGATGGTAAAGAGTGGTTTATGGGCTTAGCAGACATCGGGGAAGAGGAGGAAACTAAGACTTGGTGAACAACGTGGCAGAGCAACAGAGGGGCTTTTGCAGGCTAGTGTTTTGTCCTCCTTCAGTCATAAACACTGGCTCCCCTTTGCCATCACAGTCACTAACTCCAGCAATAACACGAGAGAGTTGTCTGCCTTCCCAAGGTACCCCCAGAGCTGAGCCAGCTTGCCAGCCAGCCGTAGGTCTCAGGTCTGTCTTTGCACACATCCTGGCTTTTGTTTGAATTGAGGTGTCTGCAGTTCCTGGTAATAACATGGGACATTAGTCTGCTGATGACTTTGCATAACAAGAGGATTGCAATTAACATGATGATCCTTTCTTGTGTTTGAGCACGTCTGTATGGGTCATGAAGTTGGTGTAGCAAAATGATCCAAAGGGAGTTATTTATCTAGCCGTAAAGGGGCTGTGTTCCTGCAGAAACAACTACTCCAGTGTAAGGTAGCTGCTTACATCCACACATACCAGCCACTGCTTGCCCCCACTCTGGTGGCACTGAGGGGACACCGTGTGCTTCTGCATGCCTGCTGGCTGTCTATGATGGTGGCCTCATGCCCAGGAGAGCTGGCCTCCCTAGCTTGAAACACACCCTGAAGCCTGCCCAATACTCTGCTGTCCTGTGCTCCCTGCCTGGAAAAGCCAGGACTTCTGCCTCTGGCAGAAATGTCCGGCCCTGCCAGCTGAGTTCAAGGGACAGATCTATTTCGATGCCCCAAGTTCGAGAAGTCAGAAACCTGGGTGAGTTAGATGTGTTAGGTCTCGGCTGTCCCCCAGCAGAAACCAGCCCTTCTCCTGACCAACTCCAAACGCTGTGCCCCGGGCCACCGAACCACAAACACCCATACCGTGTTCTCACCCATACAGGCATTCCCCTTCCTTCCCTTCTCTCTGCGAGTGCCAGTATTGATTTCCCAAGGCAGAGAATCCTGTAAGAGCCTCTCAAGCCTACATCTGAATAAACCAACATTTTGCAACCTGTGCAAAGACCTGCATGCCCAGGCACAGAGCAGCAGACTGCGTTTGATGATCTGCCATCTTCCTGTGATGGGAATCGATGTCTCTCCACTCCCTTCGCCTCCACCTCTCCTGCTGCCGCTGTAATCACTGACCAGTAACAAATGAGAGGGATTTGTGATTACTGCGTGGTTAATCAGCTTAGGGTAATTAATGAAGATGCACCTGAAAGTTTGCTGGCAATTCCCCAGGGATGCTACGGTGTTGGAGAAGGGAGAGCCTGTAAGAGAGAGAAAGGCTCTCTCACTTGCACAGCTTCATCAGAGATGCATCTCTCCCTGGTTAAATTAATTTTCTCTGATGAAGTGATAGGCTGATGAAGTGATCATGAGGGTTCTTTCATTAGAGATGCGTGGCAGAGAGCTCGTGTGGATGAAAGTGGCCATCAGCTCTGTCCCCACTCCCTGTACAAGCGCTTATAGGGTCCCAATGACTGATCAGTCTCCAGGGCTGGCACAGCAGCCCTGTTTGGGGCAGGTGGGAGGGACAGACTGTCCCGATGGGATTCAAACTCTGCCAACAGGGCCTTCCTGTTCTGTCCTACCTTGACAAAGTGCCTGTCATAGTGTCTTACATCCTCTCCGCATTGTCCCGCAGAGAAATATCTGCAAACCCAAACCCCTTCTCCCCTGCCAGCACTCAGTCTTGCTGCACTGCTCCAGCTGCCGGTTCCCAGCATCCAGGCTCAAAGAGACGGCAGGTCAGGAGCTTGCAAGCATTTCACACCAGCTTGTTTCCTATCAGACTTCACCCGCTTTTTCAAATCACATGAAATCTTCCGTTCTCCACCTCCCCCTTCAGAGCTTTATTAAGTCCGGTGCCATTGCTGTCACTTGAAAAGACCATCCTTCCTGTTCCCTTTTCCCTGCAAGCACTATTAACAATTCTAAGCAAGCCTCCCCAAAAATGAAGTTTCAATCTCTGCAGCATCTTTTTGGGCTCCTTCAACACTTACAAAGTAAGCAAAGTATTAACCATGTGAGAACTGCTTTTTCTCAAAGAGGAACAGTGGTTTACCAGGATGCAAAGCTCTGCAGTGGAACAGTCTGGATGTCCAGATTAGCTCTCCTCCCTTCTTACACTTCAGATGGAACACGCACGGTCAGTGTCTGTTTTGCACGTATCTCATTGTAAAGCCAGACGAATGCAGGGTTTTAAGGACTCTTATCACATGCTGTTGCACAGTACTATCTGTCTGTTTCTTTAGCCTGAGTTTTTTCCCCCCCCAAGCTGTGTATCTCATAGTAAATTTCCAATACAGTTTGTACCGTGTTTTGCATAACTCTAAATCATTTCATTAACGAAAAAAACCAAGCCATTATAAAACAAATATACAAAATATGAACAGCTAATCTCTCCCATATATTGCAAGGATTAAATAAACAGAAATATCAGCAGAAAGTATTCTAGACACGTTGAGCTGCCATAAAATTTAGTAGGTGAACTGTTAATTTACATATTCCCAAAATGCAGTAGGGTGACACTTTTGAAATTAAAAACTGATGATACAAATGGCATTTAAAGTTCATTTAATATTATTTGTTAAAATTCCACTGACAAATCTGTCATATGTATAGCAGATCCTATTACTAGAAGAAGGAAAAAAAAAACCAATTGAAATCAAAACCCACCCCAACACTGAAGGGTCTATTAAAGCAGTGGATGAGAATTTGCATTATCAAATAATCCTAACAGGAGATTTAAAAAATGTAAAATGTAGAGGGTTTTAAATGTCAATTTATACCAATAACTAGTTTTATAAACAGAGTTGACTATGCTCCTCCTGGAGACAATAAGAAAATGTTTCCCTGGGGGACTGGGAATACCCAAACAGCAGCAGCTGTGTTTCTGAATACCGAATCTGCGACCACCTAGGATTAGGTTGAAGAATTGCAGTCAAACAAATAGTGTAGCACACGGTCTGTCAGTGCAGTGGGTCTGTCACCGGCCCTGTGTGACTCTGAGGATGGCCCTTTCCCACCCAGTTCTGACCTGTAGGTATTGCTTCCCATAGGACTCTATGGCAGCACCCACAGGAAAAGCCCAGTCTCAGGCTATCTTGCCCCTATAATAATATTCTCGACCCTGGGATGTTGCTGCAGCAGCAATTTGTCTTTCTCTCTGATTTAATGCCTGGCAGGGGATGTAATTCAATGTAAGGAGCCCCATTCTGCAGGGACTGCTGTTGCCTCTCCCAAAAAATCCCCATGGGTCTCTGGATCCCAAAAACCAGGAAAATTGTGAATCCCTACTGCCAGGTAGCCATACGGAGCAAGTGATCCCCAACCTGACATAGGAGGTGGCTGCAGAACACCAAAAGGGAAGCCATCCCTTAACCTGAAGCTTTGAAAGTTATTCCCACTGACCAAAAAGATGCAGAGTAAGACTCTTTCTGCACAAAGCAAAGCATCCTGATTTAAATGACAGATGGCTCATGCACTGTCTAAAACAAGCCAGATACTTGAATTTCTTTTTGTTTGCTTATTTATTTCCCCCTTATATAAATATGGAGGGAAAGCATTGCAGGTGAAACCGTGCATGGAAATTAATCTGGTTCATAGTCCTCATAAATATTAACAGAGTGGTAAATATGTAACCTTACTTCTTCTTCACTCTGCTCTCATCTCTTCCAAGTTATTTTCACCAGGGAAAGTTAAGTATTTGGGGTGGTTGTCTTGGTAAATGAGACCATGGCAAAAGGGAAGGTTTTCAGCCCAACCCAGTACCTGCAGCGGTGGGATCAAAGCAGCGCTACCTACACAAAAAGTGATTCCTGCATCATGATGGGGCTCGCCATCGTGTGGCTGCAGAGAAGCTGCTCTGCAGACAAAGTCTCTCTTTCTTTCTTTCTGAGCATCTGTGTTCTCTCCCCTTCCAACAATTTCACCAGAAAAACAACTGAGTGATAAATGAATAGACACTTTCATTTGCACTATAATAAAGTGTGTGCATGTTGGGGAAAAACAGAGGAGGAAACCTCCATCTACAGATTAAAGCGACGGGCCTTACCTCCAACGAATTTGGTTAGGGGCTTGGAGGACAGTGACGTGCCTTGAGCTAGATGAGAGCTTTGTGCCATGGGAGTGACTAGAGTGAAAAGGCCTCTGTGGCATGAAATGCAGAAGTGGGTTTATAGCACTAGGATTTATCTGTGACTCCGAGCACTCACAATATTACTCACATGCCTATTAGAAAAGCAAATGGACGGAACCCTGAGGCCATATAATCCCTCAGAGTCTGGCTGCAGCTATAAAAACTGAGTGTTTATGCACAGGGCTCCTATGCGAAGTCAGGCAACAGATGCCCTGAGTAGGACCAGGGGTAGATGGGGACAGGGAAGGGTCAGTGCTCCTTCCTGAGCAACAAAGCAGAGGAGAGAAGAGGGACCTTGTCCTCTGTGAGGAAAGGCTCTGCTGGGTCCCTCCGACCTGCAGGGGCTCAGGGGTGAGCGGCTGTACACAGCACTGTGTAACACGCTGCTTAGAGCACGCCTCTGCCACTTCCAACCTCCGCTGCAAAAAGCTGCTGAGGCGGGAGAGCTGTTTCCATTTCATATTAAGCTTCTCTGGGTCACGAGGGGATGTTCTCCTCTGATGGTGGCCAGGGAGGGGGATCCTGCAGCACCCCACAGCCAGCACACAAGTCTCACACAGCTGCTCGGGGGAGAAGCGCCTGTGCTGTGGTGCAGCCCTTTGGCAACTACTGGTGTCAGGGAACTGAATCAGCATGACAGAAACCTTGTTCTCGCTTGTCCCCGAGCCACAGCTGTCCCGAGCTGAGCCAGTGCTTCCCTCAAGGCTAAATCCATGCCTCAAACTGCAAGCTGTTCGGAGTTCCCCTGGCTTTGCACACCTCTCTGCTCATGCCCATCTGTGCCACTCTGCAACATGTAGGGGAAAAAACCAAAACAAACACCACCAAACCACACAACCAAACATTTGAAGAAGAGGGACGTCTTTTCCAAGGCACCGCGCCTCCTCAGGTAGCCCAGGGCTGATGCAGAGGGCTGGCAGCTGGGCTTGCTTATCGAACAAGGCAAACCTCCTGCCAGGGAGACTGAATTGCCTCCTGTCACGTGCACACCAGCCCAGAAAAATCTGTAATTTTTCACTGTCAGATGTCCAGATACGGACACGGTCCTTCCCCACCAGCCTGGTCCTCTCGCAGCAGAGAGTGAACACCGCAGAGGGGTGAATCACAGGACCCCTTCTCCCGAGCTCCTCAGTTCCCATCCTGCCTGGCTATCTGTGCAGCAGCTCCTTCTGTTGCCTCTAAAGACGTCTGTCCCTCCAGCAGTGACACCGAGGCTGTGCAAAGTCTTGTGATGCTGGCAAGTAGTATGAGACTAACAAAAAGATCTGAAGCAGCAGACTCGAGCGCCTGCTCGCCTTCCAATTCCTGTGGGTCTGCACCAAGCCTTGAGCTGGTGTTCTCCACACCATGCACCAGCAGGAAAACACCTTTGTGTCGCCAGCCAAGGGAGACAGAGAGAGACCTTCATACAGAGACAAACCCTTTTTAGGAAAGGACTGTTTCTCTAGCAATTAACACTTGTGTCCTGCTGGTTTTATTTCACGTGTCCATGTTTTTTCCATCCAACAGTGCAAATGATGTAGGTTTCAAAGCGATCATGCCATTTTCTGTTAGCTGATCTTGTAAAGCCTACATTTATGAAAGATGGCACCCTATATTTTTTTGTTTACATGGATCGTTGCTGAATTGGAACTTATCCTGTTCTCATGAAAGGTTTCCTCCCTTTTTGGCAGAGAAAATGAATTTGTTTTCAAATCCAGCCTATGTAAAAGATCACGTGGCCATGAAGAAAATCTTGAATCAGTTCCAAATGGTGAATATCACGAAGGCAGATTTGTACCAAAACCTCTAACACTTGCAGTTTCAGATATTTTCAGCAGGGAAAACCCTGAACTTGGCAAAATTTCACAGAGAAGACATATTTCACTGGCATAAGTTTTCCTGAAAGACAAAATTGTGAATCATATACAAAAGAAGAAGAGGGGAAAAAAACTGCTGGAACTTTATACAACGTTGTCATATTTACATTCCCAAGAAGCTTCCCTGAAAAGCAGCCATCGTGGGAGAGAAGCAGGGCAAAGAGACAAAAGTCAGCAGAAATGCATCAGGTGAGGATGCAGATGAGAAAGTTATTCAAAAGGAGGGAAGCAGAAGAGGCAGACGAAAACGGTCTGGCAGGATTGGACCATGGCCCTAGTTTTTGTCCAGGCTACCCATTAGTAAAATCAGATATTGGAATAACCTGGCCTGGCCTGGCCAGAAATGATATAATTCCTACACCTTCTCAACCAATGAATAGTAGGAATATGTTGTTGGCGATGGTTAATGTAAGTACGGCAATGAGAAATGTTAGGAGGTAGGAGAAGAATTTTGTGATATAAGGTTCTGAGGCTATATATCATGTTGCAAATTGTAGAAGTGATCATGTTACAAATAGGGCGATGGGGAAAAATATTATTGAATATTGGTCTATTTTAAAACTTAATGGGATTTTAAATTTTATGATAAATTTTCAGTCTCAGTTGGATGTAACACTTTCTGTGCCGGAGTATATGAAGATTCTTATTGCTATTAGGCTAGTTAGGAAGGCAGTTTTAATGGTGTGTGTGATGGTGGTTGGAGTGTTTTGGAATGTTTTTGAGAGGAGGGGGAGAAGGATTGGCATGAGGATGATTGTTAGTGTGAGGAGTATGGAGGTGTTGAGGAGCAAGAGTAAAGAATCCTAGGAAAAAGAATGCCTCGGATGTAATGAACAGGATTATTCCATATCGAAGGCCTTTTTGAACTGTAGGTGTGTGGTGACCTTGGAAAGTACTTTCTCGGATAATATCTCGTCATCATTGAAGGAACTAGCATCATAGAGATTAGGCCAAGGGTTAGGAGTTGTGCGGAGTTATAATGAAATCATACGATTAGTTCGGAAGTGGTGAGTAAGGCGGCCGCCGCCCCGAAGATAGGTCAGGGACTTGGGTCTACTATATGATAGGAGTGTGCTTGGTGGGCCATTAGATGTTTTCCTGTAAGTATAGGCTTAGTAGGAGGACAAAGACATAGGCTTGGATGATAGCTACTGCTAGTTCGAAGATTGTAAGTAGGAGTAGGATGGATGTGGTTAGGATGGAGATAGTTGGTATGATTGGGAGAAGAGCAGTGGTGGCTGTGGAGATAGGTTGGATGAGTAGGTGGCCGGCTGTTAGATTTGCTGGAAGGTGGACTCCCAGAGCTAGGGGGCGGATAAGTAGGCTAGTAGTTTCGATTGTGATTAGGGCTGGGATGAGTGGAGTTGGGGTGCCTTCGGGAAGCAGGTGACCTAAAGAGATTGAAGGTTGGTTTCGTAAGCCTGTCAGGAGGGTAACAAGTCATAGTGGGAATGCCAGGGCTAGATTTATAGAGAGTTGAGTGGTAGGGGTGAATGTATATGGTAGTAGGTAGGAATAAAGCGGCCTGGCCTGGCCCCTCCCCACTCCTCGCCCGGGCCGCACCTTGTTGGCTCCGAACTGCACCAACTCTGAAATCAAACCACTCATCTTCCTCGGTGGAGATGGATTCCACAGCACAGCAGCTGCCTTCTGCCCACCTCTGCTCCCCATGTGACACATTCAGTCCCTTCACGCCCCCATATTTCCTTTAATCACCCTTGGGCGATCCATTCCCTTTCTGTCCTGAAGCCGTCAGGCCTCTCCAGCAGCGTGGAGCTTGGGCAGCAGTTGTTCTGTCATGAACTGACATCTCCAGAGAGGCAGCTCAGGTCTTAGCAACAGCAAATCCAGAGGCAAAGCTGGAAAGCTATTAATGTTTAACACACAGGGAAGCCGCTGCCTGTCAGATGCTCCCATCACCCAGAGACTGGCAGGCAGAACGTGTTAGCACATCTGAAGCTGCTGAAGGGTTTTATCAGCCTGACAGGACAAGGCATACTCATCTCCTCTCCTGCTGCATATCTGGTGTAGACACAGAGAAGGAGACCCCATGGAATGGACACAACCAAGCCCAGACGTAGCTTTGCCTGAGTTTGCATGGAAGGTTTGAGATGCAGTGAGATCTTTTGGCCAGACCCAGGTGGGGCTGTGGCATGCGGTGAAGCACAGCACAAACGCTCTTCACTGCTCCCAGTGATGCTGTTTCCCAGGAGAGACAGAGACCAGTCCTGAAGATACACCTTTCCATCTCTGTAGCAGGCAAGGAGGAATTGTATTTTGTTGCACCTGGTGCAGTGGGAAACATCGTTTTCAGTTGCTCTGCTAAGTGCTTTCAGGCATTGCTGGCTCCAAGGAGAATCCAGGAGATTAAGTTAAAGGTTAAGACATCACTATGGAGACAGAGGCTGCAAATACTCTGTTATCAGCCAGGGGATCCCTAAAAGTGCTTCAGAAATAGGGTCACATATTGCATGAGCCCCTTGCAGGCTGCGTCCTAGAGCATCTGAAGCACGGATCAAACCACATTTGGAGCCAGGATTTCTCAGGACTGAAGCTGTGTGACGCCTCTGGTGTAGCTTTTCCGGATAATTTGGGCCAATTCTGGGAGGTATGAATATAGCAGAGCTATCCTGCCTCCACAAAGTTTTAAACATCCAAATTTCTGGCAAGAGAAGGTACAAAATAGAAGGGGCTGTGCAGTACGCAGACCTTCCCCCAGACTGCACCTCCCCTCTTGGCTCCACAAACACAGATGCCCAGCCAGAAGGAACCATTGATCGGCATGACTAATGGGGGCTTTAAGGAGGAAAGTGTGCCAGATCAATATGCAATCCACAGTACATGAATCACTCTAGCTTTTCCAATTTATTCAGCTCCAAATCAAATGAACGCACAAAAGATAAATATATAGCCACGGGGAGGGTGGGGGGGGGGGTGAGGAAGGCAGGTGGGGAGGCAGACTCTCATACGGGGTAATTAACTAGCCTTTTTCATTCTAACAAAGCATTAAGCCAGTAAATCTATGAAAATGGGAATACTCCAGAGAGTTGTTACCAGAATAAAGCAGAGACTCTGGAGTCCCGCGACTCTTCTCCAGGTTGCTTGGGCAGAGGAGGGGAAGGCAGAGCCACCCCTGGGGCCCCTACGGCCAGCCAGGAGTGCAGGATCGCCGCCTTTCCAGCAGTTGGTGGGCTGAAGCTTCAGCCTCCCCGCCGCACTCTCAGACCTGCAGGCTGGGGGAAAGCATCTTACTGGCTAGAGGTGCATAAAAACTGGGTTGGTTCCATTCAATAAAGGAGAAACAGGAGAAAACATATATTCTGGGGATGAGACAGAGAAACTGATTATTTCCCTTTTGGGTCCACTTGGAAGTTCCTTATGTTCAAGTCAGAATATTTAGGTCAGCTTTTGGGATTGCCGGTGCATGGTCCACCCTTTTGCTTTGCTGCTTTCTTTAGGGTGAAAGCTATTATTAGATGACAAAATGTGGTTTTAAAATGAGAGATAGTAAAGTTTTGTCCGATACAAGTAAATGTCGGTTCAGCCTTTTACAAAAGAAAGTATTTAGCGCTTAACTATGTGTCGCCATGTCACATGTTTTCATTTCCCTCAGACCTTCATTTTAGGGATTCATTTGCTATTTCCTCAGAAAGAATAAAATTGCTGAGAGATCACATGCCCCTGCAAGTTCTTTTCCAGCTTGTCCCTCTCCGAGTCCCCTCTCCTTCCCCTTCTCTTGGCTCGGCCAGGACTGAGGTCCAGCTTCCCCCTCACCTCTTCTCTGGCTTCCCCCAGCCCTGGAGGTAACCCCACACCTTCTGTGGCTGTACCTTCATCCCGTGGCTCCCACCACTTCTCACACCTTCTGCTCTTCCCTCATGCAACCTCAGCCTCACAGCAGTTCTCTCCCACCCACCGCGAGCCTCCTGCCCTTGCTACGTGCAGTTTCCACACACCTCTGATGAGATGTCCTGCTCAGGAGCACAAGTGACTCCTGCAGAAGAAAGAAGTGAGGTTACAAAGAAGAGGGGGAAGGGAAGAGAAAGAGCACGAAAAAACCCCACAGGTTCTGAAAAACACCCGGTTTTGATTCTGAGCACTTTCTCTCCCCCAGGCTCACATAGGCAGAACAGTAAGTTTAATTAAAATTGCATTAATTCTTCTCATATTGAGCCGATGGGCCTCCCTGGAGCCATCTGTCTCTGACAAAACCATGATGTGCTGTTCTTTCTGTTCTAACCAACCACCAGAGCTACAAAATATGTTTTTTCTCATCACGAGGTAGGAAGGCAGCCCCATCCCACAGCCAGAGATGGCATCGATCCCGGCACAGCCAGCACAGAGAGAGGGATTCTGCCTAGAGAGGAGCACTGGGCACAGGGTCCTGCACAGCCACGTGCTGCAGACAGACCCCTCGGTGCGCTCGTGTCACAACATACTGAGAGAAAAAAGGATGGGGCAGAAAGCAATTTCTTTTTCCTGACAGAAAACCATCTCAAATTGAGGTAAGAAGTCAAAGTGTTGCCAATTTTCCCAAGATGACCAGGAGAAATACAGTTAAGATTGGGTCACTCCACACCGTACTCCAATAACTTCAGGTTGCTCCATTTCGATTTTGAGCTTTGGGGTATTTTAAAGCATTCAAGTTTAAACTAGAAGTGAAATGGTAAATTTCAACTAAGACTCTCACAGACTTTGTGCCTTGATTATATGAGACTGAGGTGCCTTGATAATTTTCAAACAGCCCAGAAAATTAATCACGAATGCTTCCAAATCTTGAACTGTTCCATTGTAACAAATCAGCACTTTTCAGTGAAGGAAAAAAAAAATGCATCTCAGTGAAAAAATTGCCACTGTGCCTGCCTGTCAGAGGCAATCTCATGCTCACCATTCTCCTTCCAGTTCTCTCTGTTCCCTCTTAATCACCCCTCATCCCTGATTGTGGCACATAACAGCTTCCCACCTTCTCCTGTACAAACACACACTTTGTTGTGTGTCCAGCTAAAGAGAGAGTGTATTTTGGAGAGCTGGCACGGGAACACCAGAAAAGCCATTGGCTGCTTTAAAGGCTCAGCCTAAAGTTACAGGGACAATCTCAGGTACAACTTCAACTTCTCTAATGGCTGTGAGACCTAGTTGTTTTCTTCTGGGCTCCCCTCCTGTACAGAAGGAGTTCCTCCCTTTTCCACAGGCTTAGGGTGTCCCTCACCAGCACACCCCCTTCTTGCTCGCTGTCCTCTTTATTATTCCTTCTGGGAACTTCTGTGCTGCCCAGAGACGTGCTGAGGAGGGATGAGGGGCTTTGTTGCCATGTCAAGATTTTTAATTTCCCTATGTGGTGATGCTATCATGGCCCTGACAGTGTACTAAACATGTCTTATCTCTCTGCCTGTGGAAAAGCAATATCAATTTTGTGGTGTTAAGGGCTGGAGCGAGAACAATGTGCTGTGCATTGTTAAACAAGCCACCAGCCCTGTGCTGTACAAGCAGAACAAGTGTAGTCCGTGATACAGACTTTCAGCATAATTACAGCTCACTAGCAAGCACAAAAAACTTCCGTGTCATCCCTTCCTCACCTTGAGTATCCTACATTGCAACAGCCCTTGAGATCAGCCTCATACCTTCTTGCTAGAGAGAGACTCCTCCTTTGCCACCTCTGCACTTCAGCTGCTCACATGTCCAAGTCAAGCCTGTGCCAAATTACAGACACGGTTTGTTCATAAGGCCCCTAAGATGTCCCCTCCCTGCAGGATGTCTGCTAGTCATGTCATACAATCATGTCAGTATGCTTTGGCACCTACGGAAGGATCCGTGTGAAACCAGTCACCCATCTCCAGTTCCACTAGCCAGGATGTACAGCCTGGGAAAGGCACGGGACCCTCTAGCTACCAGTTTTGCTCTCCCTCTTCATCTTTGCACGGTGGTGCTGCACCCTCCAGGCCTTTGGGCAGTCACCCTGCATGTATGTCAGCAAAGCCTCTGATCTGGTTTTGGCAGCAGCGTGTTTGAAAGAGAAGCCTTGAAAACTGAACTGTGCTCTGACAAATAGCATCAGGCATGAATTTATCAAATCTATGCAGCTGGTGCTGCTCCCATCACCTGTTCGAAGCCTAAAGGTCCCCAGCAGAGCAAAGTCCTTAAGCATGCGCTGAGCTTCAAACACTCAAGTTGTCCTACTGAGTTCATGGGGAATGAGGCAGGTGGGAGCAGAGCCCTGCTGAGGACTCTGGGGTTGTCAATCTGAGCCTCTTGTTTGAGTGCTGTGTTTACTTAATGCTGGTATTAAAGAGTTGAAAGGGATAAACTTTTCCCAGGCAAAAACCCAGCACGAACCAGGTTTTATCATTAAACAGCCCCCCAGCAGAGACATATGGCTTTTGCCACATCGGAGTCCCTCCAGGAGCCCCCAGATTGGGCTGGGGATACACCACTCTTGCACAGGTTCAAAATTGCCTTTGTAATAGCCAGGAAGCCCTAAAGAAGCCATGCTCCTGTCCATCTCCAGAGACAAGCAGTCCTTCATACATCCCCACAGGGAGGTGGTGACATCTGACACAGGATGAGCCACCGCACAGGAGGAAACTCCATGGCCATTAGTTAAACCATGCTACCCTGCTTTAACGGCCCCCAGCACCCCAGCACGGAGCTGCTGATCTTGTTGAGGCAACCAAGAACGTCAGCAAGGAGAGCTTGGAAGAGTCTATAAGATTTGTTCTAGTGTTTAACCCCTTACTGACTGGTCTCACCATTGGAGACTGCCACTGCAACCTATGGAACCACATTGTCACCCTTCAGCTGGTTTGGAGGGGGGAAAGGGTCATTGCCTGGTGCATTGTCTGGACCCTCAATGACAGCACAAGGCACCCTGGGTGTTCCCCCAGAGCTCTCCCACTGAGACAGAGATGGAATTGCCCCCATCCTCCCATCTGTATGTGCCCTTTTTTTAAAAGGCAGATCATAATGTTCTGAAGTCTAATTGCTTCTCTTAGTAGACAGATTCACATAATGACTATAGTGTTTTGAAATGTTGAATAGCAGCTGTATATCGGTAATATCTCTGGAGCAAGGTCAACTGCTCTGCAGAAAAACTCCATCCTGCCTTTCATATCCCATCAGCACAATCAGCAAATTGGACTCTTCTCCGAATACTAAATGAGGCAGGAAACTCCAGAATGAGGTTCCTTTGACAGTGACGGGCTCCGCTTTTTGACCCAAGACCAGATACACGTTCTGGATGCTGCATTACTGCTGCTGTCTTCCCCAGTCCCTGCTCAGGGCTGTTTCCAGCCCCCATCACAGACAGGTCAGGCAACATGCTCAACAGCAGTATGATCGATAAGGCCAGGCAGGCAGAAAGGTCACAGTGACCCAAAGGTGCACAGGAATTGATGGCAAAGCCCATCTCCCCACAGCTCTTCACCTTGGTCTCCCAAAACCACACCACCCCCATCCATGACCCTTCCAAGCCTTGGATCTGCCACCACCCTCCCAGACAGCAGCAGCAGCCATGGCCCAACTTTTTTTGTCACTCTCCATTGCAGGGCAAGTCCCTGTCTTCCCTGCTTGCGCTTGCCATGGCAAACAGGTGAGCACTGCAAGGTCTGGAGGAGACAGGCGTGAAAAGCTGCACTTTTTCATGAGGTGGAGGTTGATGGAGCAGCTAGGGGAGGGTACACAAAGCTAGAGGAAAGCCCAGCTCTGCTGCTAGAGCTGTGTGTGTGATGCAACACTTCCAGTATAGGTACCCACAGTGCTTGATCAGAAAAACACTCCTAGGAGAGAGCCTGACCCAGGCGAGCAAACTTCTCTCCCTGTTCACCACAGCAGAGGCAGATGCAGTGTGCCTACTCTGCCCAAGCCTGTCAAACCAATCTTTCCTTGACATGGGTACCTTTAGTTTGCTTCTGCTTTCATCTCTCTTTAAAAAGGAAAGGAAGAACAGGGGAAAAAAAATCAGTTAACAGGTTTCCATCTCCTCCCCTCTGCTTCTTAAAGGGATATTCATAAAACCCGTGTCTGTTTTCCCAGGGCTAATTAGCAGAGCAGATAATAAGCTGGCTTCATGGAGTTAGCATGCATCAATGTCTCTGTTAACTGGGTTAATTACGCAGTGGATGGGCATTTGTTTGCTGTGAAGACAGACTGATGATGAGATGTCTTGGTTTCCCAGTGGAAGCCGCAGTGCTTGGGAACACGCAGCACAGACTGACCACGTCTGACGGGAGTATCTGCGTGCGGGCCAGTACTGGAGGGTGAGGGGAGGCTGGGGAGCTCACCGGCACCATGCTGTTGCCATGCCAACCCCATCCCTACTCTGCTGCATCCTGCGAGGTGCTCTGCCTCCTCCACGTGCTCTGGCAGGTTTTCCTGCCTTCCTGGGAGATGGCAAAGGGTTACAGCAACAACCTCTGATGGAGAGTGGAGAGTGAAGGCGGAAAGACCTGCATTTTCCCTTCAGAGGATGCATGTAATTAATCCATCTGAGGAAGAAAATTTCCCCCCTGGGCCCCAGAGGCAAGCTCGGAGCCTGAGCTAGGGGATGGAGCTGCAGAGCAATGGCTCTTCAGTAGACAGAAATCTGTTTCATTTCTCCAGCACCTATCACAAGGCAGTGCAGCATGCCTGGGTCCCGGCTGCACTCACTCCCCAACTGCAGTCTGACCTCCAGCAAGAGGAAGTGATAACAAATAAAGCTAGAGAAGTATTTCTATATGCCACGGGGCAACGCGCTAGCATAGAAGGGGATGTGGTGGGAAGCATGGAAGAAGATACAAAGAATACTGTCAGAGAAAGCTGCAGTATGGATGCTGAGAGCAAAAACATCCCTTTACCAGCCAAATCTTTACCTTGAAATAACTTCCATGAAGTTGGGGGGGGGCTGTCTCTTGGCACAGCTCCAGAGGCTGCAAGTCTGTCTCCCCAGGCCCCTGAGGATTTCTTACATATTTCCATCTGCAGCAGACAGCAGTAGCTTTTCTCATGGGCCCAAATCATTGCCCTCCTCCATTTTTCCCCCCAGAGTGGCATCTTTATTCACAGGGCCAGACTCTTGCTGGGTATGAACCTGCTTTGCTCTGGTGCAACCAACAGTGTTGCTCTGGCTGTCAGCTGCGTACCCAGCTCTGTATGTCCCAGGGGGCTCACACCCACACAGTGTTCTGAGGGAGGCATTTAACAGCAAGTGACATGATGATGGTGTCTGTCACAGATGGCAACTTTCTCCCAAGAACTGTTAAACTGCTGGTCAGTGAAGAGCTCTGAGCTTTCAGCATCCTGACCCTTTGAATTCTCCATATCTCACAGCTGACCTTTAAACAATTTTTCTGCAGGTGATCTTTCTATTGCGAAGTGGCAAGCCAAAGGAAACGTATCGTTCTCTCTGGCTCAGACAAGACATTTGATGCTTCCCAGACTAAGGATGAATGGAAGACAAGGCAGGAGGGATAACTGTAGCAGCAGCTGCTATCACCCTGTCACCTCTTAGCCCAAAGCACATTGCACGTCCTGAAAGTTCATTCCTCTGGCAATGAAGCCATGCCTAGGATGAAAGCGGCCATTCTGCAGACAGCAGAGCATGCAACAGCAAGAACACAAGGCAAAGACACCAAACCAAAACCTGCTCTACAAAAGGAGTAAAAGGTGGCTGACTGCCCAGCAAGAAAGTCTGGGTTCTCTCCGCTTTCATTCTTAAAACGCCCTGTGTGCATGCTTGGGTTTACCTGCACATACCTACACAAGTCAGTACAGCTCATACACACAGGGAGAGAGACCAAAAGAAAGTGTGAATACATGGACAGCCTTCAAAGGGTTAACAGCAACATCTCTGTTGCAGAGGAGAAAGAGACAAATTTTGCAGGCTCAAGAGCAATTTCAGAATCCACTCAAGCTTCATGCCACTCTGTGAAATCTCAGTGCACCTCAACTAGATCAGAAATTGGTTTACATTCCCTTCTATGTGTTTACGAGTTTGTAAAAGCTGATTTATTTTATTCCATTGCTACTCTAGGATATTTTAGCAAAGGCATCTTTTGGGAGAAGAACCAGGATTCATTATAAAGCTGCTTAAACAAAGTCACTGCTATCAGAATTGCTGGATCAGATAATATTTTATTTTTATTGCACTGCAAGGAAATACCTTGGCAGCAGTGCTAACTATGGCCCAGCATCTGATGCGGGAGTGTGGAACTGTGGTCAGATGCAGTCAGTAGAAAAATTACTTTTCACTTCTCAGAGGACACAATTTCACCTGGAGGGTTTCATTTCTTACCAGGTTCCGTATTTGCTTGCAGGATGGCTGTGATTCCCCTTTTTCTATCACTGCTAGAGAAAAGACACCAGGCTAAATGGATGCTGGGTCTGTCCCAAACAACTAGATTTATTTTAACCATGTGTGGGCAAGGTGTTATAGGCACAAAGATATTTGCCTTCCTGTAGTACTTTGCATCCTCTCCAACCAAGTGCCAAGCCCTGCATGTGCCAGGCTCTGCACAGATACAGGGCAGCAGCATCACCTGTGCACACAGCACACAAACTGCTTCTCACTCTGAAAGGCTAAGGATCCTGTCCCTTCTGCTGGGACCCATGAGCTTCTGCTGAAAACACTACCTTTCATCCCTCCTTTCATCTCTTCAGTCTCCCTAGTCTCAACCTTTTGGCCTCCTTTCTGCTCCCTCCTTCCCAAATGCTTTTCTCATGTCAGTTTTGCCTTGCTTAATCAAGAGGTTCACAAGCAAAACCCAATTGTAAAACAATTTGAAAGCAATTTTGCAGCTGCCTCATGATAAGAGGCAGAGCTAGTATCAGGGATGTTCACTTTAGAACCACAATGCACAAAAATAATTATCTCAGCTCATGAAAAAAGAGAGAGAGAGAGAGAGAGGGAGAAAGGAAAAACATATGCAGCACGTGCCCAGATGGTTTGTCTGGCCTGAGTTGCCATCAAATCGTCTTGGCTGCCTGTGTTCTCCCCAAGACATCTGAAGCAAGTTTTCCCTTAAGAAGCAGATGCTGTAAACTACCCCATGCACAAGCTCACTGCACTGATCTGCCCGCTGCACAGATGTGGCCCAGTAACTTCTTTGACACCAGACCAGTTGCACTCAGCTGACCTAAGTGGCGCATTTACAACCTCAAATCAGGAGGTGAATTGGAAAACAATGGTATTACATACATCCGTCACTGTGATTCATTACTCCCTGGTTAATCTCCTTGGTTATCCTTCATGTTTGTTAGCGTAACCGAGTTCTTTGGGGAGGGACAGCGTGTGCTTCATGCCTGTGCAGTGCATAGCACAACCAGTCTCTGCTCTCAGCTACCTTCAGTTGAAGCTACAACAGAAGTGAATCATTAAAAGCTGCCATGACATACTGGAAACTCACATCTTTTCTCTGAAACTAGAGCAAAAACAACACTATTCTCCCCCAAACCTAAACCTAAAAGGAGCCACTTCAAAAACTTTCACCATAACGTTCTGATCCAGACCTGAAAATTGCCTGTCAAATCAAGCCAACAAATCACAGCACTGCCCTTCCTCCGCTAATTCTGTGCCAAGATCAGCGTTCCTGCCTGAGCTGCAGAAGGAACCAAATGAATAAACAGTGTCTGCCTTCAGACTGCACCTTTTCCTCCGAAGATGACAGCAGATAATCACACACACTCTTGATTTAATAGCTGATTCTGGAGAAGATTAAAGCTGAAAGGAATAGGGCACATACGAGAAACTGTTATCCGTAGGTGGGAGGGATTTCCTGGGCAGCCACACTGTCCAAAAGAGTGGACAGAAGTTTCCTCTGCCAAACTGAGAAAGCGGTTTCTTATAGGAGATATGTCTCACAACCTAGCGAAGCAAAAGAAGAAATTCCCTGGACCAGAGGCCAGCAAAGGACAAAACCCTTTAAGTCCCCACAACACAACAGCCTTCAGCATATGACATACCCCAATTGCCTTCACACATCCTACTTCAGAAGCACTTGCAGATCAACTTTCAGATCAGAAATGTGCCAGCGGTACACAGCCCATTCCACAGAGCAGCTTTCTACCACAAAAACCCAGCACAAGGGCTGTGTTTTCCTTTTCTTTCTGAATCTGAATTCCACAGGCATTCCCACTTATGCAGCGCTTACTAGTGCCTGGTCGCTGCCCAGCTCCTTTCAATAACCTAAGGGGCCTTCCCCAAAGGCAAGGCAGAGCTCTGTACAAAAAGCTGTAGTGTAGAATGCAATTAAGGATGAAATGCAACCCAGACACCGGCAGCACAGTCCCTTAAAAATCTGCAGGGTGGTATCATGACATTTGCATAAGAAATTTTGCCCTTCGTAAGGATAAGAAGTTATTGAATCTTAGAAATAATAGAATTGGATTGGGTAGATGGAATTACTGATAAATCTCAGCAGTCAGGAAAGGACCATGAGCTGTTCCTCACACAGCTCCCTCTAAAACTCTTCCCCAGCATCTAACTGGGGAGTATGTCACCTTCATTTGTATGCAGCCCATGGACTTCAGTCAAATACCTTGCACAGTCTTTTATTATTGCTGTTATACTCGAGGATGAATTCAAACAACTCGTATTGACAATTGTGAGGGAACGCCAGACAGGACAGGAAAAACACACACCTACCTAGGGACTGACCTCCTCCCTCCTCAAGCTGCCTGATGCTGAAAGCGGCCACAGGCAGGGGCACATCCTGCACAGAGCCCCAGTATTAACAGCCCTGGCAGTGTCATGAAGTGTTGGAAACTGACCCAAAGGAGAGAATCATCCAGGCACATTCAGGATTCCTCAAATACACAATCCATCCCTACTCTTAATAACTCCAGAAATTATCTCCGATGCTTTAGAGCTGGTTCTAAATCTGGACTTTCCTTTAGAAATTAGGCATACTCCCTGCCTCAAATCACAACTTGCCAAGAGCCACCCTCAGGGGATATTATTCAGATTCCTTCTTCAGGAAAAGTCTGATTTAGGGAGTTTTGACCCTTGACTGGTGAACAAAGCCTGAGTGAAAACAGTGGCTGTCAGTGCGCTCTCAGTGGCACGCTGAATGGGGTCCCGTGTTGGGTTTGGATTGGGTGGGCACTGTGTCTGGGCTCCCGACACCTCCCTGATCCCCTTTTTGGGTCAAATGGGATCTGCAGCTTTTTGAATCTCCAAATCCCTAGAAACTAATCCTCCTGAAGAGAATATGCCTAAACTTGCTATCCAAGTGCCTGTTCCAAGCCCTGAGCTGTAATACAAAAAAGACAAACTGTGCACCTATTAGCACCACATCAATATCATTTAAAGCTCCATTCTGAGGAGGGCCTGGCAGCCCTGTTAATGCACTTAATTTCCCTGCAACCCTGAATGAACATAAATAATTGTGCAGTGCTGGCCCTTCCCGCTCCATCCTCTCTAGCCAGACAGATTATCTCTTGTTCTTTCCCTAGATTTGGCTTCAGGATGCAAACACCATTTATGGCCACTGATTGTTCAAAAGGCCAAGTGTATAATGTACCATAAAATGAGATTTTAATACTCAGTGGGAGATTAGAGCAGCTCTGTTTTGTCAAAGCAGCCTGTGTTCCCACACTTCAGTGATCCCCAGATCCTGTTGCTTGCCACAGAGTTCAGGAGAACCGGGTCCGGGGTGGGCGTGCACTGACCCAACATGGACTTAGCTTAAATTATTCTGTTTCCTGCCATTGTTTTTACCACTTTGTCTTCAGATTTTTGCCTTTCGAGGCTTGTCTTGATCCTGATGCTTTGGAGACAGAAGAGTTACAGGGGAGGATTCGGGAGCAGCAAGCAGGTCAGGTCCCAGCTCAGCAGGAGGAGGGTGTGTGGTTAATGGGTGCAGTGTGGCACTCTGGTGCCAGGAGAGCCAGGCTCCAGGCAGCAGGGCAGAGCTCAGGACCATCGCTTTAGCCCTGCATGCCACTTGCAGGGGACTGCCATGGGAGAGAAGAATTTCAGTGACCTCCAGCAGAGATATGCCAACAGAGACCCTGTCCCGGACACGCCAGCTCTCTCCTGGCCATCACCACTACCAGGCCAACACAAGGCTTTGAGTTCACAATGGGAGGAACCATCTCTGCAGGGGAGAGGTCCTGGCAGAAGAGGAGGGTAAGCTCTACAAATATGGATGGCAAGCTCAGCACCTCGCAGCTCTGGAACGCCATCCCCATGGAGAAAAGCTGAAGGATCAGTGCTACACTCCACAGAACCCAAAGCTCAGCAAATTAGCAAAGCTGAGTCTGGGGAATAGAGTGCAAGCAAGGGAGAGAAAATCTATCATGAATTAATCACAATAGGGCATCTTTCCTCAGACTTCTATAAAACTCCAGTGTGATAATTTAGTGGTGAGAATATCCTCTAATGAGCTTCAAGGAAACTGCAGTTGTCTTAATGGGCTTCTTAATGAAGAATCATTTAGGTTTTTATTAACACTGAGGAAAAACACATGGTATTTGGTAGCTATTTGAAGCTGGATGAACATGAATAATTGCTTCAAATGTTCAAACACAAGCGCTCTAATGGGCCCCCATTTGGTACTCGAAGGTATATCAGAGTTTTGGTCTTTGAGAAGTGTATCCAGAAAGATTATTTTATTTTGGTTCCTAAACAGAATTTCCAGCACATCAAGCTCTATGGCAAGTGCTATCAGTACCATATGGTTCCCAGATGTTCTCACAGCTAAAGACAGTTGAAAGATCCAGTGGAAATTACCAATGGATCTCAGCTTTGAACCTTGTACGGGTTTGCTCTAGGTTCAGTCAACGCTCGCTAAGAGCAGTGTCTGCCAAGTCATTCCAATTTCTCCTTCTGCTCCTACCTGTTATTTTCTGTTTTAATCCTTTTTAAGTCCTGACACAATGTCTAATCAAATGGAGGAAAGTCTCCCATTGTCTTCAAAGGGCTGTGGCTCAGCCTCATAGTCAACAGAGAAGTCCCTGTGTTTTTTGTCATTCCTGATGTGACTCTAGACTCTAAAGCCTCACATTTGACATAAGATGCCTGTTGACAAAAAGGAAAAAGCAAGATCACGACACAGCACTTGCAATGGACTGGGAGAGGAGAAGGGAACTTGTTGTCATTTCCTATCACAACTTACCTAGCTAATGGGCAATCTGTTCTGTGGGCATCAATAGTCTAATATCAGTAAAAAGGCCGGGTTAATAAAGCCAAGAGTTCCATTCTCTGCAGCCATGTGGGATTTGTTCACTGTATCACACAGCTGCAGCCCCCAGAAAGACTCCTGCCTGTAGACCTCCGTTTCAAATGTCAGCAGCTCATGGGAAATCTTTATAGTTACGAGCATGGCTTCAGATAGAGATAATTACATCCAAGGGTACAGCGATCAAGCAGTTATACAAGCAGGGATACTGCAAGAAGCAAAAGAGGTGCTAAGACAGGGAGCAGAAGAGGTTATTTTTTTCTTTCCCTTGGCCTGGATTTGTTGCAGGAGTTTTCCCCAACTTCTCTCTGATCATCCCCCTCCAGCCCTATTCACCATGTTCCCTATCACTGGTGTGAGCACCAGGCATCTTCCTGACTCTGCACAGCCTACTGCCTTCCCCTCCATCAGCAAGTGACCGGTGAGCACTGCTGTGAGCTCTGCTCTTCCTCTAGTGATGCTGTCGCATCTATATGGTCCCGGACAGGGAAAGGCTGCCTGGATTTCCATCCCTCTGATCCGCGCGCTCTGCTAATGAGGCAGGGAAGCACAATAAGCCCAGCAGCTGTCTCCTGGCTCCCATGCCGTACCTGCATAGATGGAGCAGAGCCCAGGAGAAATCAGAGCTGCCTTCCCCCTCACCCTGATCATTCATGCAGTCACTCTCTCTCCCCCATGAAGGCCATTCAGCTATGTAGGTGGGCTGAATCATCTTTAGGAGGTGTTTATCCTGTCCTTTATATCGCAGAGGAAGTACAGGGACAACGCTCCTAACAGAGCACCTGGTAAATTAATCAGACCTTTCCTCACCATCTGCCTCCATTTCCCCAGCCCAGCTGTTCATATCGCGAGCTATACAAGACAGGGATCTTTCGTATTGTGTGACCATGGGCAGGAAGCTCCAGCTCCCTTCGTTACACCATTAAGGGTTGGGTCAACAGCCACATGAAGATGTTCTGGCCTTGGCCTCCCTGGGTGCACCAATCTCTCCCTGGCCTGAGCGAGAGGCTTTGCCCAATTATAAGCTTTGTAAGGGACATCCGAATCTGTCCCTAAGAGACCAGCAGTTGGGAAAGACAGAAATAACCATGAAATTACTGTCTTAATCTATCTGCTGCTTACTGTGCAATCAGAAGGCCAGCAGTTACTGCACAATTACGGAGTTAATTAAATGGGTATCTGTGCCCTTAAACATAAAACACTACCAGGAGGTACCTGCTGCGTGTTGGATTTCAGAGAAATAAACACGGCAAAAGGAGGAGGAATGGAAATAAGCTATTTTAGATCAAGAGCGAGGAAGGAAAGAGTGTTCAACTTTTTTTTTTTTTTTCTCCTGATGTTCCAGTTTGCTAGATGCCAGGAGTTCAGCTCCTGGCAACTTCCAAGATCGCTCCCTCAGTGCAGTGGAAGAAGCAAGGAAGAGCTTTTGCCAGATTGTGTAGAGTTACTCAATAATATTTCATTAATACAGAGGCAGTATCGCAAGCTTTTAAGTGTGGACACAGTAATAACAATTTATTTTCAAGCTAGATTTATTCTTCCTGAACAGCTGGCAGTAAAATAAATTGTAACATTACCATCATAATTAATCTCTAACCTTGAAATTTTAGCAATGGCTGAGAAAAGAAGAGGAAGCTATCTTTAAGAAGGAATGTTCTGAGGAGGTATTATATGCAAGTGGATTTATTCTACTTTCAATTAAAAGACCAACACTTCTGTTACTCTCTCAGTTTTGATTTGCCAGTATCTTTCTCTAGTTTTTCTGCAAGGAGAAATTAGGTTCCTCTGTTTCCAACAGAGTCAACACCAGATTAAAAATGCATTTACCCATATAGTTCATGAGTGCTTTGGGCTTCATTTGAACGGCTCCTAATTTATACCAATTTGAGGACAATATTTCCCACAGTTTGGATTCTCCTTTGGGATAGTCCAACATGACCAGCTCCTCTCCCTTCATTATCTGATCCACCCAGTCATCTTGGGGTCATCAAATTCCTGCTTAAAAAAGGATGAGTTAAGGACTTTCTGATCTGGGATCCCAAAGCCTTCACCCTTGAACCTGAATTAGAAACCGTAACTTCCTGGTAGCCTCTGAGAACTTTTGAGCCAAGCTGTGCAGTCACCAGCAGCTGACTGTCCATCCTTTAGGATCTGCTACCTCTGTGGAACAAACTGACCACTTTCTCAGTCAAGCAAAGACTGAGCACGAGGGACTGAATTCCCTCTTACTAACAAACCAAAGCTGCAGTGAAAGGCTTCCCTACCCTCACGGCCTGTTTTTTCTGCCTGTTTCTCTACTTCCATTGCTCTCACACCTCCCCAGTACTGGATCAGGCTTTTCCATCCTCCCAGTACAGTTTCCTGGGCTTCTCCATAAAGCTACATGTGATTCTCGTCAGTGCTCGCAGAAGGTTTTCCCAAAGGACAAGCAAATTACTTTCAATTTCTCTCCCTTCTACAACATTTATTCCTCTCACTTACGATAAGCAGTCTACAAGCTAGCACTTCCCAGCTTTCAAGTATTCCACCTCCAAACGCGCTGTAAGTCAATTTGCAAGCCTAAAACTTTCAGGTTCCTACCATAGAGGAGCTGTGGATCTTGCATGGCTGATTACCACCTCTTTTGTCTGCTTCAAGCACCCTCCCCTGCTTCCCCTCAACAAATTAACAATTACCATTTAGCAAAAGTAAACTCAAGAGATTTTCCACCACAGGAGATCCATCTACTGCACTATGGATAAACTACGTACTGCATCAAGCCTGTGTCTACTACACAGAGAGGTCCAACAGGCTGAGATTAGCATAGATCAGAGAAATTAAAAAAAAAAATCATACCTGATCTCCTGTAAAAACGGGGCGAAAAAAATCATCAGATGTCCAGGGCACATGGTAAGGCTTGAATCATGCTTTACACTGGAGAGAGAACCTGGAATCTTGAGAGCGACAGAGACAGTTTTTAGATTAGGCCACCAGACATTATTCAAACTCCCTCCCTCTCTATTGCTAGTTACCTGCACTCTCCTTCCTACACTGAGATTCACTGTAGAATTTCCCTTCCAACTGCTCCTGCTTGGGTTTCCAAGGGAGATTCCCCCATCTATAGGAGTGTGATAGCTTGAGTCATTCTTGGCTTACTTCTCTGCCATGCCTAAGTGATGGACAACGTGTCTGGAAGCCAGTACAGAATAATAACATCAACTCTGTGTGTAGCAAACATACTAAACTAAAGAGACTGCTGCCAAAGAAACCCTGAGGAAGAAAAAGTGATGAAAATATAAATGATTAGAAAGAGATAAGAGACAAAGAGCCTAAACCTGTCCAGGGAGAGAGGAAATGAAAGCAGGAAAGTGGTATTCAGTAGGTTTAAATCAACTCAGTGATTATCACAGATTGACACCAGCTGATGATCTGCCTCCCTGGATGCTGCTGGGAGGAGCTCAGCCCTAACACTCTGCAGGCTGAAACCTACAAGCTTTTTCCAGCATGAAGGTCGTGGAGCCTGAGTTTGTTGTGTTGCACTCATACATCAGCATGTGTTGATCTCTAATGCAGTCCCTTGGTATCCCTTCTTCAGCTGCAGGCAAAAGAAGGAACATAATTTGGAAAGGGCCAGACGATTTTTGGCCCTCTGCTGTCCCAGCTTATAGTGCCAGTTTACATCTGACACACAAACTCCTCCCTCTTTCCCAAATGAACGCAGTTTTCTGTGCAAGACCAGAGTGCTCAGATGGCTTCACCCTGGCATTTTAACGTCCCTATCAAAGCTCTTCCTCAGCATGAGTCAACTTGCAGCCCTCATTCCTGGGCTCACCACTGCCTTCCCTGCATCTAGGACCCCAACACTAAGTGCCTGCTCTTTCTTTGCTCCGTATGGTCAGTCCATCCTGGAGGATGGCTCAGGCATTAATATGATCAGATTCGTGAACATATATGCGTGCTTGTGTAGTTAAAAGTTCCCCTTGGAAGCACATTCCTTAGACATGGACAGGTTCCCCCATCCTAGAAGGAAGAACTTATGGAAGTGGATAAAGTTGTTTTAAATTATTTAATATAAATGTAAATAGGAGAAAGGGTTCCTTATAATAAATCGTGTTATTTATACTCAGGACTGGAAAAATGGGCAGCAGGTTAGGATCTGCTTACAAATAGAAGGCATTTGTTTTCCTGATAGTTGATGCAAATAATGTAAATATGCTTTACATTTTAGAAGGAAGCTTATGAAATATTAAAGCCAAATTCCCAGGTCCCATCTCCTATTGGAGTGCTCTTGAGGGACATTCAAGGATATGGTGGTGGTAAAGCACAGGAAGGCTGAGGTGTGTGTGCAAGACAGAGAGAAAGCAAAGTATGGAAAGGGATGGCTGGAAGGAGGAAGAGGAGGCTAGAGGGATGGATGGATGGATGGATGAAAAGAGAAACGAGCATGTGTAATGTTTGTGTTTCCCAGGAGGGTCTCCCCCTCTCCCATTCCCCATGTGTGCATGTGTTAGAGGGTGGATTCTCCCAAGGATCAAAAAAAAGAAGCGGGGCATGGAAGTCCCTTGAATCGTTCAATACTCATAAATTACCACTCTCTGTTGCTTTTTTTTATCTGGAGGACATGTTTTCATTCCGGGGGAGAGATGAAGAGACAGCATTCAACCATGAGCCCTGACAGTGCGCATGTCATTCAGGCAGGATACCGAGAACTGGGCAGGGAAGAGAGAAACAAGAACACGACTTTTTCAGATTTCACCATGTTTCCATAGCATGAGATTCATTTCTTCTCGAGTATCCAATTCACCACAAACAAATAAAAAGTGAAGGGCAGCTCCCTAGCAAAGGGTAGGGAAAACAGATGCTCAAAAGCTCTGCATATCCTTCACACCCTGAACATCTCTTCTTTCACACTATGAAATCTCACAGCCCTAGGGATCTCCTACAACATTCCAGAGACTCCTTATCCCATACCAGGAGTGAGGCAGCTCAAGCAGCTATTTTCCTACCCCAGAACTAGGAACAGCCCTCCTGGCATACTGAAGCCACGGGATGCTCTGTGTCAGTTTGTGCTTGGCACGGGGCAAGCACTGGGAAGGCTGGTTTTTGGTGGGAGTGTGGAGGTAGTAAAGCTGCATCCTCTCACGGTCCTCTCCCAGAGCAGAGCTGATAAGATGAGGGCTCTGCCTTACTATCACGGCCACCACCCCCTGCTGAACTGCTGGAAAAGGACAGGATGGAAAAGGCAGAGTTTATTAGCACAGGATGAATAACACCATCAGTGGCTGGGTCCCAGCCATGCACCACAGCCCGTTTCCTCCCCGCCTTTGCTCAGACAGACAGGACACACCATCCACCTTCTCCTAACACTTAATCAGAGAGCCTGCATGAGCAGAGGTAATTGACCGCCTGTCAATTAAATCTGCGGCTAGTGACCAACAGAGTGGCAGTTGTTAGAGCCTGTTACAGGGAAGGAAGGTAATTATCAGCTGTAGTGGGGAGCAGAAGCAATCACCTGGTTTGGTCCTGTTTGATTAGCAGGCTGCACTGCCTCTGGAGAGCAGGGCCATGAAAAATGCAGGAGAGTGGATGTGTGTGTGTGACCCAAAAAACATAATTACTGCAACAGGAGAGGGGAAAGGACTGTTTGTACAAGAGGCTGCAAGCTGCCCTGCCAGAGCAGAGCAACCAGCAGAGATTCAGAGAGCAGAGACATCAAGGAGCACAGGGGAAAGGCTCTGGGAAACAAGCAGCCCCGGCTGTTCGAAGCTTCCTGTTGCATTGCTCCAGCTTGTTCCCATAACAGAGCTGGATTATATGGGACAGCCACATGTGCATGGGGTTATAGGTGTATGTGCATAGTACGTGTTGCACGCTGGCAGACACCAGGACATGCATAGGCTTCTCCTATACATAAGCCAGCTGGTGGGTCTGTGAGTAAAATGCACATGATACAGGTCTCTGTCATTAGTCCCCCAGACAGGGCAAGCTGGCTGTCCCCAGCAGGCATCTGACACATGGGAGCAAGGAACAGATACTAGCCATGGCACTGCCCTGCAGCTGAGGCAGAAGACCGTGCACACACTTCTCTAACACGCCTTAAGCAAACAACCCAGCTCCTATTTTGTCTGTTTTATTTTCTTCCTTCCCTCTTGAGATAGGCAGCATAGCCACTTCAGATATTTCTGGGGCTAAATAAGGAACACAGTAAGAGGCAAGCAAAACTGGGTTTAAGCATCTGTGCCTGCCTAGGCTGGATAGGTCCAGGGAATCTGAAAAACTCCAGGCATTCCTTTGAAAGATAGTTAAGTGATGAATTTCATTATTGCTGTAAGAGCAGGATGTCCCTTAGCAGGTCAACTTTCTGTCAGGAGATCTGATTTCCAAAGTTTTTACGTTTCTGAAACACTTTGGTTTTTATAATGGAATGCACTTCTCATCTATAGTACTGCTAGTGCCAACCCTGAAGACAGTAGAAAGGAGGGAAAGGAAAAGAGCACTATTTAACTTCTTATCAGGGAGTCTTGTCAGTCTAAATAGGGACCTGCAATTTGTATTGTACATTTTTATAAGATGCAGCACTTCTGCAGCAGTTTAAGCAGGACCCCAAAAGAAGACATCAGTTTGAACTCCTTGACTTGATGACTGATTGGGTCATTGCCTATTTCTGGAAGCTGTATTTGTATTTACTGACAGAGTCAGAGATTCCAGCAATGCAATCATTTGCTTCAGTTCCCCAGGCAATGCTGTATAATACGTGGCTGTAGACAGTAATGGTAATAGAAGTATTAGTGTAGAGGCTAACTGGCAGAGAAACACCCAGCAACAGGTGGAGCTCCAGGAAGGGCAGCACATCCCAGCAGGATGCGCTGCTTACTTGCAGAAGAGCAGGAAGGGGAGGACTCACCTGGAACATAAGCTTGCTCACATCACCTCTGGCAGACCAGCAGAGCCGGACATATGCTTACTTACGTGTGGGCTCTCTGGCCAGTGCTAGCCTCCCGGCAGCTCAGTGGGAGACAGCCAGCCAACAGTCCCACCAAGGCTCAGGAGCACTCTGCCTGCAGAGACAAGAGCACGTTTGCCTTGCCTGTTCCACACATCCCAGTGCTGTGCCAGCTGACCAGTGAGTACTGGCACAACCAGAAGCATCTCCTGCATTATACAAAGGTAAAGAGACTTCTGAACCAGAAGCATCACAATAAAAACAACCCCCGAACACACACCCACTTTAGATCCTGCCTAACCAGGCTCCTTCTGCCGCACACAGGATGGCAAACAATTCATCCACCCAGCTCTCATTTCCATCTTCCTCTCTTCCCCCTTTGTGATCCAGCGCTGGAGCAGAAGTTGTGCAGAATTCACCAGGCCCTCAGGCATTGAAGTTTCCCCCTTATTCCTGTCTTTTGCCACCCTCCATCCTTGCGGTGTGCAGCCACAGTCCCCTGCCATGAGCACACTCTGTAAAAGCTGGGTTAATCTTAGTGAAAACAAAAAGACCTGCTAAAACGCAACAGGAAACCTTGAAGAAATTGCAATGGCTTTTTGTAGCTTGCATTGATAGCAGGAAAGCATGTATTTCCACCTGGAGGGAAAGGGCTTATTTTTTCCCCCCCTCTTCCTTTTTTCTTTAGGGTGGAGCAGCACCCTAAGTCATGCAGTCCTGTCTGCACCCCTGGGACATGCTGGAACAGCCCCAGTGCATGGCTGGATGCTAGAAGTGGATCACGCGGGCTCCTCCTGCCAGCTGGATGCTGGTGTTGCCACCGGCTCAGCACCAATTATTTATGAAAGGAAATAGAAACAAAACTGCTTGACATTTGAAAAGAAATCATTACCACGCACTTGTAGCGAATCAGAGCTGGAGAGCTTTAAAGTTCCGCAGTCCCAGCGCTTAATTAGAGACCAGGCAGCTTATGTTTAGCTCTTATGAAAAATTTAACCCCCGGATGCTTTTGCCTGATTGCAGCCAAACCCTGCTTCTGGCCCACCTCCTTCCACTTCAAGAGGGTGCAGGGCTGATCCCCGCTGCCCTGAGACATCAACCCAGCTGGGAGCAGCCTGGGGACTGCTCAGGGTCAGCAGAGCTCCGGACCCCACAGGGATGGTTTGGCAGTTCAATCCGTTGGGACAGGACCTTTGTATAGTCTCTGGGAATCTCAGCGAAGCCATCAGAGCCTTTCCCTTCCTCCCTGTGCCAGGAGAAGACTCTGTGCACCAGCTCTGTGGGGTCACCGAGCTCAGGGCAGGGTCAGTTTTGGCTAAACCTGGCCTGTTTTCTTCCTTTTTTTACATTGTTGGGTGAGCTGAAAAAACTTTCTTTTCCCCTCTCCCTGAAGGGCCTTGGTGGCTACATGGGGTGGTAATTAGAGCCTGCTTCCATTCTGGGGGTCTGGTCTCAACTGCTCTGCTCTCTGGCTGACACCGCTCACCTCCATCCCTCATCTATACAGGGGGTGTAGCAGGTGTGGTGTGAAGATAAATAGAGTGAGTAGCACAAACTGCTCAGATAATGGGATCTATGTAAGCTTCCACAGTAAATGATCGTTGTAGCTACAGCTGAATTTCCCTAATCTAGACAAGCTCCTGCTCTCCTGTCCTTCAACTAGCAGTTTAATTTGCATTAAAAAATCCTTCAAAGATTATGTGGATTGCACTTTCCCACCCCCACCCCCCATGCTTTACAAGATATAAACATTGCATCTTCTTTTTAAACATAGCCTCTGGGTAGGGATTCCTGTGAAATTGAGAAGCAGGCCATTTTTCAGATAAATGATTTATACAGAAGATGCTATGGATGACCTGACACTGACCTGTTTGAATTAATTCCAGCATTTGAGCTTCCATTTCTATTAAAACTCCATTTACCAGGGAAGTGAAAAGGTAATTATCGTCCCCAGCTTTAAATCACTCTGCTGCTGAATTATTAAAGGGAAGAATTAAAAATAATCAGGCTTTTTCATTATACTTCATAGAGAGGAAATTAAAGGTGTAAGAATGTATTTTTTGCTTGAATTTAAGTATTCATTTTTCAGATTTATGTAGAAATTGAAATTATTCTCTCTGCGTGCCCAACTCATTCTCTTTATGAAAGACACAGACATATACATGGAGGGCAGGAAAAAAGTGAAAACCCTTTTGCAGAATTAAAAGAATAGAAGGAAGAAGGGATTTAATATGAAAAAGTATAGGGGAGTGTTTTGCATTTTAATACCCTTTTTTCTGCACAATTACACCTCTGAGTGATCCAGCAGAGGGAGATTAAGCTGCTGCTAATTTCAGATATACAGTTGTAAAATGCTAAGTTAGTTCTCATCACGAGAGGTAACAAAATCTAACACTGGCAGGTAGCAGGAGATAGCTGATTGCTTGTGATGTCTGGAAACTCACAGAAGTGCTATAGCAGGGACTAGCCCTGCATCAGAGCTGTCCGGTAACACACCTCCTCCCAGGGAAAGGTACCCACAAGGTCTAACTTACCTGTGGAAGTGCTCAGTATCTCCAAAACCAGGCAGCTTGGCATGACTCTTGGTCAGTGAGCTCCGAGAACAGATCACACCTACAAACTTGTCACCCCGGCTGGTTGTAGCTACTCCTTCATGTCAGTTCAATAGCACTTTGCCATGCCCCGGGGCAGAAGGACCCTTCTTAAAGAATTTTTCACCCGTTTATTCAGTGGGAACAAGCCTAGCAGCTGATAAATCTACTCTCACAGCATGAACAAGTGTCTTCGGGGCTGGTGTAATCTTTGGAGAGATCCAGAAACATTCCTCTGTGTGGAAACAGGAAAAGAAAAGTTACAGCCCAGAGGGGAAAAGCCCTTTGTTCCATTCCAGAGTCAAAAGCAAGTCCCAAACTCCTTATGTGATTGCCTGGCCCACCACCTCCCCCTGCTGAGGGAGGACAGACGGAGCCCCCCCCACCACAGCACTGTCCCTCCTGTGATGCAGGAACACGATGCCATCACTCAGCTCCATGCTGCCCCGGCCACAGGGGGCAGTGTGGGGCACCAGGCCAGCCAGGTGCAACATCAAGGTGACAGGAATATTTCTGTACTCCTGGGTACCATCTCCTCTCCAGCCAGTCACTGGCCATCAGAGGTAGCAGGAAAAGGCAAGCTTGCCTGGGACTCCCTTTCACCGCTTCTTCAGGGATGAGTCTTGCCAAGATCAGTGTTACAGGTGCACTATGTCCTGCAATAAGACATCTACGGTGTAAAAAAGGCAAACGGAATTCAACCGCAAATAGCCAAAGTGAGAGAGATGCTTCCCCCTGCCCTTACATCAAAGTGGTCGCTGTCTTTTCTGCCCCAGCCATACTCTGCTATACATTACAGCTCACACCTACCCAGCTCCCTGAAAAAGGAAGGAAATCACAGAAAGAAAATGTAAACCTGGTGCCTGTATTTTACAACTGCCACAAGATTGAACCAGAGAATCTAGGCCAGTCAACATCTGTCCCTGGCACAGTAATCAGAAAAGTTGATATACGATTCAATTGATAAAGAATTAAAGGAGGGAAATATAATTAAGATCAGTCAACGTGGTTTTATGGAAAATAGGTCTTGTCAGACAAATCTGATTTCATTCTTTGATGAGATTACAAGTTTGGCTGATAAGGGGAACTGCAAAGATGTAATATATTTAGCTGCTGTAAGATGTTTGACTTTGTATCTCACAACCTTCTGATTAAAAAATTAGCACTGTACGATATTAGTAAAATGTGCGTTAAATGAATTAAGAATCAGCTTTCTGGCGGCTCCTCAGAAAGGGGTTGTCAATGGTGGAGTATCACTGAACCAGGGAGAGAGGAGCAAGTGATGCTTCTGGGCTTGGACTCCATTTTCCTCAATCTTGATATGAAGAATTAAATTAATACTAATGAAATGTTTCACCCGGGAAGCTGGGCCTATTGCACCTTCCCAGGACAAGGCAGAGTGTGTCCGCAGCTCCCGAGCAGGCAGGGGAGGGAGGCAGATGAGTAACTCAGCAGCTGGTGCCGACAATTCCTAACTTTGCAAGCAGCACCGGAGCAGAGAGGATGTTCCTCCACTGGATATAGCTCCAGTGAGGGCAATCAAACACTGCTTCCCACCCTGGTCTCCAAAGGATGCTGCAAATCTGGAGCCTCACAAATGAGCTGACTGGAAAAGCGTGCAGGCTAGCGAGCATCCATATAGCAGGAATTCACTGAAGTAAGGCTGCTGCCTGGACAACTGCTTTCCCTGGTGAAGACCAAAGGCAGATGCAGAGCATGCTGAGAGCACTGATCCATTGCTCCCTGGAGGGTGACATGAAGAGCTCAATCGTTTAGTTTATCAAAGGGAGATTGAGAAGTGACTTGAGTAGAACAGATAAAAACCTTTGTGGGGAAACAATAGCAGGTACTAAAGGCCTCGTTAATCTGACAAAAAAAAAAAGAAATAAGAACAACCCAATGACTGAAAGATGAAGCCAAAGAAATTCAAATGAGAAATTAGGCCCAAATATCTGACCATAATGTGATTAAATACTAACAGACTGCTAGGGCAATAGCACATTCTCAAGCTCCAGACACATTTAAGTGTTTTATGATAGGGCTGCATTTACCAACAAAAATTTGGTAGGCTCACCTTCATTCCCTTTTGCTAAAAAGGAAACAGAATCAGAAGCATCTTCTTCAAGTGCTCCCTTCCTTTAATGCTGCCTAGGGGAGAATTGCTGAACTTAACTCTGTTATCAAGCAAGATAAACCAGCACTCCATGGTTCTGTTCCTGGCTGTCCATGCACCTATCTGTACCCCTTTCCAATCTGCACAACCCCATCCTTGGGGAGGGAACTGAGAGTCAGACCCCAGAGTTAAAGCACAGCACAGACCATCCCAAAGACACACACACTGACCCTTCTCAGGGTCTCCTTCAATCCTACTGTCTTTAACCCAGAACCAAGATAACCTTCAACTTGATAACCCTGGCTATATTGCCCTTCTGCTCAGTATCAATCTTTAAAAGCTCCTAGTCTCCAGCAGTCTTACCTTTTACCATACTCTGCACAGAACTTATACTACCAGATCTCCTGGGCAATGAATTTATTATCCCTTTAACTGCCTGAAAAGAACTTACAGCCCTTATAATAATACTTTACATCTCTCCGGGGTTTTCCCTTTAAGGATCTCAAAGAGCTGTACAAATAACTATTATTCCTTATGTTCCCACACATGGTATTCTCTTCCATCATACAGATATGAAAACAGAGGCTGAGATGACACGATTTGCTCTGTGTCATACATGGTGTCACAGAAAAGAGGGCAGGATGATTAGCTTCCAGCACTCTTCACCAGATCGCTCAGCCTTTCCAAGCAGCAGCAATGAACTTGCAAAAACCTGCTGTTGGCTGAGATGTTCAAGGCAGCCCACAAGAAAGGTGGGGTTCTGGGGAGATACTAGCATTTCAGAGTTGAAGAGTAAGCTTAGTTTAACCAAGTTGTTTCTGCATTAACAGGAGAAAACAGGACACAACTGTGCTTTGAAGAGTCCTCTCTCTCCACTGACTATAGCAGGAACTTAGGCACACAGCAGCACCTTGTATTACTAATTTACCCAATGCACTGTCACTGCTGCCACCAACTCCAAAATCTCTGCCAAGGCTTCTTTCTCTTACCCTCTATGAAACCCAGAACATGCAGACTTGTCATGTACTGTCCCACATGGCACTAATCTGGAGTGGCATCTTAGGCTGGACATATCAGCATTCCCGCAGACATCCTTCACACCAAAGCATAAGCTGTACATGTGCCTTTGCTTTTTGATACTACATTCATCATGCAGATGAGGACATGGAGACACCTTCCATACTTGCTCTGTTGCCTTTTCCTCCAACACTCATACATCCAACAATTGGGAAGAATTTTTTATTATTAAATAGGTAGAGATGCCATTTGATAAAGCAGAAACATATTTTTGACACTGTTAGAAAGGAACACCTTCATTTTTCATTTTAAGACCTGCCATATCAAAACACAATAGAAAAGAAATATTGCAGTTGGCCCAAAACAATGTTTCTTTCAAAAAAACCTGTATTTCACAGGAAAGAGTAACATTGGATGATAATTCAGAACAAAAAGACATCCTCATCCCCTGTTTGGATGGATATTGCAGACAGAGTTATAGACAGACAAGTTAGCAAATAGGTGAGTAGGCAAATTAGAGATGCACGGATATTGTAGAGGAAGATAAATACATAGCTAGAAGAAACAGGTAAGCAGATGGCTCCTCAGATGAAGATACAGCAATTGTGGAAGGCTGGACACAGGTAGAAGGATCAGCAGGTAGCTTCTTGAGGATGCTCACTTGGGCTTTAGATCCCTAAGTGGAGCAGTTGCTGTTGGCACCAATGGCTCTCATGGAACCAGCACAAGCTCTTGTGCTGCTGCAGCAGCAGCTTCCCATTCCTTTTCTGTCTGTTTCGTGTATCTACTGTTTTACATTTCCCTGCTGTGTGCATTGGGTTGATTTTGCCTCTTCTCCCTCAGGGTTCCAGGAAACCATTCTCACTAGCATTTCTCTTTTATGCTCCCACTCCTCCTACCCCTGCTACCACCTCCTGTTCTTCAGTCACTTCACACCACTGCCTCATTAGTGTAAATATTGCCACCAAACAGAAACTGTCTGAACAGATACCTTTCCGTATATCTCCTCTCCCTTCCCATCATGTGAGGCTGTAATGAATTAGGAGAAAATGCTGCTGAGAGGTGTCAGAACAATTTCTATTAAACATAATTTTCTAATGAAAAGGTTATAAGCGACTGTGTCAGAGCTTATCAGAATTCAATCCCCCAGCCACCGCACAGCACAGTCCTCTTCCAGCAAGTCTAACCTGGATGGTTGCGAGCCCTGTGTCAAAGTGGGGTCCTATGCCAGAGCTCAGTCTTGCAGTGCCATCCTTTGTAGGAGTTAAGCACCTCCAGCTCTGGGGAGGAAGAAACTAGTGAAATAGTTGCATGTTCCAGTGACTTGCAAAGTGATCCCCCCCTGGCTTTTCAGCTGAGCACAGCCCACTTTCCAGCCCAGGGAGCAGGAATAGAGTTTGCTCTCCAGCAAGCCATCCTCTCTCAGGGATGACTGTTTCCTCGCCTCCAGCAGTTCCTTTAATTTATCCCCCTCACTTCTTACTGTCCCTCCTTCCCTCCCACCCTTCCTCTCCGCTCTGTCTTTCCCAAGCCACTAGAGAGGATTGGAGACAGGATTACTTATTGATAACAACAGCCACCATCTTAAATCCAGTCAGTGATGGTGGCTAATCCCTTTAATGAGTTGTTTGAGCTCTGGCAGCTGAGCTAACCTGCATGCTAACTCACCAGCTCTCCCCTCCTCCCCACAAGCTCCCACCTTCACCTCCTCCCACAGAGACATAGCTGCTGATCAGAGGCTGCAGACCAAGAGATCGCCCTCAGCCGTGGGGAAGACACCCTAAGGTATTTTGTTATTCCTTTAGCACTATGGAAACAGTCTCAGAGAGCCCCAAGCACGCTGCATAGTCAGGCAATCCCTCTGGCACTCGGATCTGGAGTACCCATCAGTCCCATGTATGACTGGACAAAGGTAATGAAATGCCTTCCACCAGCAAAACAGGGGAGACACCGGTAAAACTCAAAACACTCACCGCCAAAACAGAAGCATCAAAACACAGGACACAGCTTGACCTGAAGCTTCCTTCAGTGCTGAGCTGCTCTGCTGGGCTCCCCCGGGGGTGTCTCGGGGCCCAATCTCGATCACAGGCAGCACAGGCTGTGCCCACAGGCAGGGCGACTGCTTTGGCAATGCAGTGTCTTCCCTGCAGCAAACAGAGAGAGGGGTGGAATGACCCTGGGCTATACATGCACATTAGGCTGAACTGAACTGCTTTCTCTAAATTGGGCTTTGTGCAAGGGCTAAAACCTCTCATTGATTCAGTCTCAGTCATTCATTCCCAAGGCTCGCTGGAGCTAATGACACTTCCTGCGCTGCCACAGGCACCTGCTGGGCTGGGAAAGGCTTTCCACTGGTGTGCAAGATCAGAGCCCCACAGCTCCAGCAACAGCAGCCCTGGCAGGCAAGCATACACTCTGCTGCCTGGAGCTCTCTGAAAGGGGATGCTTTCACTGAAGGGGAGGAGAGCCCACGCCCAGAGTCCTCATTAACCTGCCATTAGTCACCGTTCAGAGCCAGTACAGCACAGAACACCCATCTCCACCCCAGCAGTCCCATTAAGATCTGACAGGAAGATCCACTTCCCTCTCCATCAAATACAGTTTGGGAAATGCTATTACAGCATCCAAGGAGACAGCCTGGAAAGGTGTTGCCCGTTTCCTACCCAGCTTGTGTTTCCCTGCCAACAAAGATGATGGGAATACATTCTTCCATCAGTCTGAAGGCAAAATTTCTCTGCATGGATCATGCATGGCAGACACAGGCTTCACCCAGCCTTTAAGACCATTTCTTCGTTATTTTGCACTGATGCAAAGGAACAGTGTAAATCAGGCATGAACGAGGGAAGATTACTGCTTCAGGAGCCTCCGACTGCCCACACTGGCAGCTTTAATTGCTTTCACAGGGACCGGGCCAAATCAAACTCAAATTCTGAGAATCGAGGCACACAAGCAGACACACTGATTAAACTTTTTCTCCCCCTGCTCTGGTCATAGCACTGCTACAGTGTCTGTGAGCAGGAAGCCTACCTAGAAGGTCTGATGCTTTGTTTCTCCTCCCCTGCTTTTTAGAGGGAGTTGTCATTCCAGTAGGGAGGCACTAGTCACACTTGACTGAAAGCATCACAGTGCAATCCTACCTGCTTCCCTTTTGCTCCTCAAGAATGACTCCGTGGCTGTCAGCACATCCCTCTTGCCCTTCACTGACAGGTGGTTATGCTCCCAGCCAGCGCTGCACTGCCTTTCCTCCTAACGAGGCCTTCCCTCTCTGCACAACACGTGCCAGATGGGTTTTCCCCTCTATTTCCCTATTAAGATAAAGCTGTCACCAGCTTCCCATTCCACTGGCTTGTTGGGACTTTCAAAGCCTGGAAGTGTATTAAATATTCAGTCTACTCCTTTGGGCTACATTTCAGAGCCTGTATCCCTCCCTTTAATTGCTCTGTCAAGAAGAGATGAAAGTTTGGTGCTGAGGCTTTAACTAGGACCAACTCAAACACTTTGGGCTCTGCTGATTATTTATTTAAAGAGAAAATATCTGGATTATTCTGCTTAAATTAGACCCTATGCAACTGCTAAAAACCTCTTTTTCATTTGTTCTTTCACTCATTCATACATCCTTCCATTAATATACTCTTTTCCCTGCTATTTTTGGTTATGCTGAATTATATGCATGCACTTGGCTTTATCCCTTTCTTTCTGTCTTCTGTCACCAAGCATACATCTCCTCAAACACCTTTTCTAGAACAGCACTGTGCCCTTACTCTCACGGGAAGGGAGATGGAGATTTCCATCCAAGGAGATACCTCCCTGGGGCATTATTCCACCAGCAAGGTAGCAGAAATCAGAATTTGGAGAGAACTTGGCTGGCAAAGAAAAAACAACCACAGCATCCTCTGCACAGCTTCAAAGGCTGGCTCTGATTTATATGCACCCAACAGAAGCTCATTAATCTGCACCCCATCAGTTCACTACCCGGCTCACCTCGCCTAACAGGCTGAGCTCTCAGCCATGTCTCCAGGGCCCTTTCCCTCTTTTTGCCTCTCCTGCAATCTTTGTTCTTGCTCCGAATACTGCTTACTTCCCCCACAGGCAGAGAGAGGCCAGCTTTGCACGTTGCCTCAATTTTCCACGCACAAATTCAGCTCTCTCCTTCTATCGCAGGCTGCAGGTGCAATTTTGGGGGGCTTTTTCCTTTGCTTTGTCTTTATCAACCCATAGCTATATATCAGCTGCTTTTCACTGAGGTCTGGAGACTGTGGGTGAGCACATCTGTGCTGGGATCAGGGGGACAAGGTCAGCCCCAATCACAGGGTGGCAAACAGCAGCCACTCCAGCTGCACTGCCCTTCTGGTTCCTTTGATGTAATTAACATCCCTTTGTTATTGTCTGCAATCACCACGTCCGTCTCTGCTTTAATCACCAGCTCCCAGCAATGAGCATTCTTTCTCATTAGGGTCTTAAAAAACTCCATTATAAACATGTAAATGGGATACAGTGAGGAGGGAAATATTTTACTACTCCAATTTCCTGTTGTGCCACTGCCAGCAAGTCGTGACATTATTACCAAGCATCTCCAATCAGCACCAGCATCTACAGGACCAGACCTACATTGTGCTTGCAACCAGCATCTGACAATACACTAGTGCCCAGTGGTATCAAGGTTTCCAGCCTTCAGTGGAGAATGGAGATTTTTTCTTTGAGAAAGGAGTAGAGATGAGACAGTAGATTCAAAAAGCAAAGGAGAATCTGATCCACTCTCCCAAGATCCAGCTTTCAATTGGCAACATGCTCTTAAGGTAAAACCAGGAAGCTGACCCATCTTTATAACACAGAAAGTGAAATCTTAGTTTCACTGGCAGCATCATTTAAGGCCTTTGATCTCTTCAGACTTCTACATTGACAGCAGCCGAGCTCTGGCCCAGCAGGTCTCCTGATCTGCTGGTATACTGAGACTACGCACAGGCACTCATCGCGTTGCATGGACCTGTTTGATTCTGCCAACTTCCTTCTCAGCTAACTGCTGAGCTGCCCTTGAGTCATCCTTCTCCCCTTCAGAGGCAACAGAAAGCTGGAGTCTCCTAAGCACCAGCTTTGCAAGGCAAGGTCTGTCAGAGCATTTTCTCCCCTTCTTTCAGAAAGAGCAAGGTCTTATATGCTGACCTCCCCTTCTCCACACACTCCTGTCCAACAGGCATTTCACACACGAAAAACTCCGCTCTGTCCCCCTGCATAACCTCTTACATCAAGGCAGCAGCAGCATGACAGCCAGGTACTGCCCAGCTCCCTTTTAAATAGGAATTGCTCAACGCAGTAACATTTACAATGCAAATACCGATTCAGTTTGCCAGCATACCAGGCTCAGGGGGAAGGGCACAGGAGAACTTACCATTCATCTCCAAAAAGATGCTGGGAAGCACATCAAGCCAGATTCTGTTCACGGCGGTGAGAGGCTCTGTTCCCCTCCACAGCAGCCTATCTCCCAGTGAACCTCTTCTGCTCTTTGAAAAAGGCCTTTTGCCAGGCAGCCACTGTTTGGGCAACATGTGGAGAGCAGAGCAGCTGTGACACCTCCTCCACCACTGCAACCTCTAGGCTGTCCTAGAGGCCAGCCAAGGTCTGCCTGCCCCAGCGGTGGGTCAGCTCCCCATTGCACCGGTGCCTGTAGGCTTTGCACAGAGCTGTCTAACTTGTTCCTCTGGCCAGACGTCTGTGCCAGGCCCTCCCAGTTCTCTCCAAGAGCATCCAGAGGCAGTTTAAATTTCAGGATTTGACCTTCTTATGCCTGAAGCTCATGTTACAATTTTTTGTTCTTTTCCCTCCTCTTCTGTTTTTGTTTGCAGTAGGGTAAAAGGCCCCTGCAAGCAGAACCCACAGGATACATATAAAACAGTTTTCACCCAAGGTGCCTAACAAACCCCAAGAAGCAGAAATTGTGGCCAAGGTGCAGAGGAGAGATAGCAAATCAACCACTACAGTGCTTTCAACTCCAACCTGCTTGTCCTACCTCCTGATAAAGTGTCGCTGAGGCTTCTTCCATCTCTCAGTTCCTCTCCAGCACGTGGATTTGGCACCCACGAACTTATTAATTTCATAAACCACCAGTGCTTTTCCTTCCCTTTGCACCCCTGTGCCTTCTTGGAGCTCTCTAAGCCAGGTGCAACCACCCGATAATTCCCTGCGATGTGATCACATCTGCTGGAGCAGGGCCTCTGTGCCAGAACTGAACTGAGCTGAACTGCAGCCTCAAGTCAAGAAAGCCACCGCTAGTAAAAGAGCAGGACAGCTGAGAACTCAAAATCCCCTCAAACTTGAACTGCATCACACAAACCTCCTTATTTAACTGAGCCCAAATACTGCCCCTCCCATTAACAACCACAGCATTCCACTTTAAAACAAAACTCAGCACCTCTTCCTGCCTTCATTTCCATCTCCAAGAGCAAGAATACACAAATGAAAAAACCTTTACTCTCTGATGAGTGGTTTATATCCTCTGTGCACCCGAAAAGGCACACACTCTTGGTGCCTCAGTTTAAAAAAACAACCACACACACCTTGTTGCACTCAAGTCATCAAGATAAGAAGGAGGGGATTGTGCTCCCTCAGTTAAAGGGGTAAAGGCAGGAAAGTTAAAAGAGGTTAAACAGCCATATGAACACTCTCAGCATTTTGTGCAAGACCTCATACTTAGGGGCAACCCCATCAGATTTAATCCTCTTTAAGAAATGCACTGGCTTTGCTCCTGAACCTTTCTGTGTGTTCCCTTAGAGACAAGCCCTGAAAGCTTCTCTAACAGCCCTGAGTGCTCACGTTTACTGCCATAGCTGACGTCTGTTCTCACCAGGCCTTAGCTTTCCCTTGGCCAAGCTGTGGATAAAACACGGCAATTGCCTTCTGCAGCAGAAATACCTCTATACTAGCAGTTTGCATCTGCATGCAGATACATATTGTGCTTCATGTATTCAATCCCACTCATCATTGTACCCAGCCGCTGCCACAGCTGCTCAGAGCACCTCTGTTGAGGGCGAAAGTGTGACCTGGACGTGCGCTAACTGCTCTGGACCCACCTGCAGGGAATTGTTTGTAGTGAGGCGGAATTTATAGGCAAACACATCCATCTGCCCAGAGACCCGCTGCAAAACTGTCTCATCCATCCACTTCCAAACACTGCTCACCCAGAATTTAATACTTTCCTGTTTATGTCCCCATCCTGTGGTCTTAGTGTAACCAGGCTTTTCACAATGAGTTCCCATTGACCGCAGGGAAAAATCCGTGCCTGCTGTTAAATACAGGAATGCCCTTCCTAGCTGTCTTCCCCAAGTAACTTTCTCTTCTCCTCAATCTGAAATTGAAGCTCTATGCAACATCATCAAGTACATCTGCCTCCCCCTCGATGCTCACGGATCTGCTAGAAGGTTAGTTTAAAAGCAATAGAGACCTAGTGTGTAGTGCTGGCAGAGTAGCATCTGTCTCTTCCTTTGGGTTCAGCTCAGGCTAGGGCAGACGCTATGCACTAGGAATATTTAATAGCAGGAAGAAAATTTTAACCTGTTGCAGGGACAAGGCATCAAAATTATAGTGGTAATAAGGGTTTTAAGGGAGTCTTGCTCTTAAATGGTCATGAATGAATGGGGAGTGAATGAGGTGGAGTGGACAGATGTGTAGATGAGTGGGAATTAATAGTTGCAAAGACAAAATTTAGCTTTCTGTTGTGGCTAGGACTGGGATATGATAAGACCACCATCGAAGTCTGCATTATTTCAGTCTTTGCTCTGTATGACTGGCCAGGATTCTGAATTCCCCTTTGTTTCACTTATTTGCGAGAAGATACATCCACGGTTGCAGACATTAAAATGGCTTTTTTACTTATCACTTTGGGTGCTGATTTTAATCGGGAGGTTTTTTTTTCCTTTCACAGCTCCATTTCTAAAGAAAAGGAACAGCTGAGAGAGAAATTGGAGCTGCTCCCAGGACAAATGGACCTAGCTGGCAGTGCATAAAATTACCACTGTCTCTTCACCTTGCTTTCTGCAATCCCTTTATTAACTAACTGAATCTGCAGTCATTCTCTCTTTCCTAGCTCATTCATTCTCTTTCTTTTTCCGACTCTCTACTCACAGCTTAAAGGTTCATTATTGCATGCTTGTGGACTAGTAATGCACCCATATCACGTGGGAATGCAACTACACGACCTACAAACATCGCTAGCCCACGCTGGGGGCAGGAGGCCAGTCTGGCCCAGTGGGAAATGCTGGTCTGGACCTGGGAGCTCCTTTCTCCAGTGCTGCAGGCACTGGTGTGGCAGAGGTGCTGCAGCTCCCTGTCTGTGGGCTTATCAATCTGGCCGGGTCTAAGGGCAATTTATTTGGATAATGTAGGCATGACAAAAGACTCCGCCAGCCCAGGATTTTGACTCTAGCTGGGCCACAAGCCAATGAGAAAGCCCACGAGCTGCTGGTAGGGTTTAGCAAGCTCCTTGCTCCTGTCCTTTGCAGCTACCAATGAACCCACCTTCCGGTCACAGAGCCCTGCCATCACCTGTCCTCATGACTGAAAACACCGCAGTTAAGAGCCAACCTCCATAACTGTAAATGGGCCAGTGGGATTTTGGCCTTGGCATGTTTTTTTCTGGGGCAGTGCTGAGGCGTATCAGGAATCACACTGGGGTCAGTCCACCCAGCAAGGTGCTGGACTCCGCTCTGCAGTGCTGTCAAGCCAGTTCTCACTTCAACCCCTAAAAAGAAGGAATTCAGACACAACCTTCAGCTGTCAAACAAAGCACACATCCACGCTGAAGTTCCAGGAGGAACTAATTAATTTCCATCCAAAGACCGGAGGAGAAGTGTATTTGTTTAATGAACGCATTAACAATTTGTTCTTCTGCTCAGTATGTGTTCTGGCATTTTATTAAGACTTTTTTTTACTGGAGGTGGGGAACAAAGAGTAATAAAATGTGTTAATGACAAATACCAACTGCATGAAGAGAAAACATAAAAGGGACAAGATGATTTGTAGGCTGGATTGAAGGTGACTCTGAACACTCAGTCCACAAACTGGGACAAGGAAGAGCTGACGTCATGCTCACTTGGAAAAGGTGGTGGGTTTCTGGCACTTTTAAATCTCACTTATTTGTGTCTGTTTGTGGTGTGATTGTGTCTGAAGGAGCCCAGCCCTCTCCCAGCAGGTGCTGTCTGCCACCTTACTTGTTCTGCAAGCCCTCTTCTTCTCTGCACTCATGCCACCTCCACATCCCCACAAAGCTCACTGAAGTGACCACAACCCTCAGGAGTGCCGTTATCCCACCTCTGGCCAACTGGGACCCCTCGAGGTTGCCAGCACTGGGGCTTCATCCTTGGCACAAGTGCCAGGGCAATAAAGGAACAACCACCTGGGGCCACTCACCGGGTTCAAGTGCTGAAAGGAGCCCTTGGCAGCCCCCACAGCTGCTGTCGCAAACGTCCCCCAACCTCCTCATCACCTCCCTGGAGCTCCTCCTGGCTCCCACATCCTCTCGCTGCCAGGGAAAGACCCCAGCACCTTTCACTACACCCAGCCATGTAACCAGTGCCAGAGGAGAATCCCACTTCTGGAAAGCTGCTGGCAAATTGCCCTCTGCCTTGCTGTGGAGAGCCTCTCTTCATTGCTCCAGCTTGCTGCTAGGCTGTTTTCCCTGTCCTTGGTGGATGGGATCTAACACCAAGAGTGCTGTTGGGGATCCCATCTCGGGCATCTCATCTGATTGTTTGCAATACGTGCCAAGAAGGAGGGAGGAAATGTTTCTGCCTCTTTCCAGCTCAACAGTTTCTTAATTGTGCTTCCAAAAAGCCAAGTGAGTTATGCAAAACTGGCATTGCTCCCCCTGGCCATCTGCAGCACTACTCACAGCTTGTCTCTCCTCTTTGTTTGGTGAGCTGTTGCGCGAGGTGCCCAATTGCTCACTGTGCCTAACAGTTGCAGGGTGGGCAAGGCACGCCACAACTGTCTTTTCCATCATCATCTTTGCAAAGCGCCTGATGCCACCGGTTGCATGGTAACCCAGAACAAAAGGCAGAAATTAGCCACAAGGACACCCTGTCTCAGAGCAAGTGGGTAAAACAAGTGGGAGACATTAGTGAAAAGCCAGGGTAAACTGAACAATTTTATTTTCATTTTCTAAAAAAAAAATTTCCTCATTTGGCCCTGGCACCTTTCTGTTCTCCCTGGGCCAGCTTCAAGTGGAGGGAGGGGACCAGCCCTGCTTTTCTCAGTCAGAGGCTCTTTTCATCAGAACTTGACATGGACTTAGCTGCTTGCTTTCTGCACAGGGAAGGATGTAGCCATGGATGGAGGCAACGGAAGAAGAACTCAGGTTTGCCCACCTCCTTCCCACCCCATCCTTTGTGTCACAAACTTTTTCTTTCCATGTGACTCCATCCAGCAATGACTCCTTTCAGCATGTGGCTCACTCTTTAAGCTCTATGCTCTCTTCAACCCTGCTTGCTTGTGCATTCAAGTATGATGTTCCAGGGCAGTCTTGTTCTCCTGGCCACTCGACTGCATCCAGGGTAAATTATATTTTTTTATTTTCTTAATATTTTGTAGCTGACACAACAATAAATAACTAAAATATCCATGCCTTTGTTGCAGCAAATATTGTTTTACAGGAGATGAAGGCAGATATGACCCTCAATATACTGCCCTTCATTGTAGTTATTTTCTCTTCTCTCTGTTTTTTGGTGAAGTTTTCTAGAACCATTTATACTTTTCCATATGTCATTTTAAAATCAGAAAGACCTTTAAAAAGAAAATTGCATTTCTCTCTCATGGCAGTGTCTTAGCTTTCTTATTACTCTTCTCTTTGATTTTTCTTTTTCCTAAAGTAAATAAACAACAAAAAAATTTTTACAGCACTCTCAAGAGGTTATATTCTGGTAATTTCTCATGTTTTTTTTTTTCCAGTGTTCAGTGACAACTATTACAAAAAAAGAACCATTTTTTTCCAGCCAAGACTTAGAATGGGAGCAGTCATGTAAACGACAGTTTCTAAAGGATGAAGCAATCTGGCTGGATCCACCTGCGACAGAAATCCTGGGAGCCCCGGTCGCCTTGTGCACACTAAGCAGATTTGCAATTCCTGAAGACATCTTGCGTTTTTTAACTTCTGCATCCCCTGACACCTCCAGCACTTTCTTAACTTGTACCTGATACACACAGAAGACTGTGCACATAATATCTATATTTCCAGCACTTCTCCCTGGTTGGAGGTGTTACCAAATTCCTCAGTGTTCGTTCAGCCACATACTTGTCCATATCATTGGTGGGATGTTGCTGCAGGCTGCTGAGCAGAGAGATCAGCCTCAGCAAAAGGAGGGTCTGGGGGTCACTGTGCGCAGCCTCCTAGTGCCTCAGCTGGCAGGAGCCTTGGGCAGCAAGCTGGCGTTTCTCCTGCGGATCCTGCAGGGAAGCCAGTCATGGCCACAGGCAGCCTGTCCTTTTCTCAGCATAATCCAACGTAGGATGAGACCTAGCGAGTAGCTCATCTTTCCTGTCTGGGGACAGCCCAAAGTCCTGGCTAAGGGAAAGCTTGTCTCTTTGGTATGGTGCCTTCTTAGATGACTACAGGTGCCCATGTTGTGAATTCGGATTAAAACAAAGTGTGGTTATAAAGAACAGCGGCTCTTCATGTCTGGCAACTTCTGTGCTCTTCCAGTACAAGAGGAAGGTGTTCATTTCAAAGCAGGAGAAGGTGGCCAGCAAAGAGAAGCTCTTGGTTCTGTGGTAAAGGGTGGCCAGAGCTCGTCAAAAACAGTTCACCAGGAATCGTACTCTGAAGACAAGCTCTGAAGTCTTTCTTGCTCTCTCTCTGTCTGGTCTGAGTTTCTAACGATCACCCCATTACTGCTGGTGACAGGCTTGTGATAACATTGCCATTTCATTAGCTCGGTATTGTTCAGGAGATTGATGGCTAGCAAGCTAAGAAAAATTGCATCTCCCTCTGCAGCTGCCTGTCCCATAGACAGCATCCATCACAGAGAGAAGGGGAGTGAGGAAAAACGTGTGGGAGTAGGAACCGGATGCATTGGTATTCCACCGAAGTCAAATGTCTATCTGCAAGCCTGTGTGAGGATCCGGGAGTCAGGCATTTTCCCTTCACTGCTCCAACCCCAGGAGAACATCTTCCAGAGAAAGTAGAGAAGAGTGAGTGGCAAGCCTCCTGGTCTGAGCTCACAGAGGCCTCACCTCTCCTCTGTGCTCAAGAATTATTAGTAAGCAGACAGTTCCAAAAGAAAGCAAATATTTACATTAAGCAAAAAAGTAAATGCCATTTTGCTCCTGGGTGCTTGAAGAGAGTCGAGAGGAGAGAATGAGGCTCTGGAAATTTTGAGAGAGACTTTGGCCCCTCTCAGCATCTACACACTCCTTTTCCTGGGAGGAAGAGTGACTTGGTGCTCTCTGATGGAGACAGCAAGACCCCAAATGCAAAGAAAGGTGGCAAAGGTAGAAAGCAGGCAGAGAAAAGGATAAAAGTAATACCAAAAAAAAGTTTGCACAGTTGTGTCTAACACTCCAGTCTCTCTTCATTGGCTTTTTAAAGTTTATTCCAATATTGCTGACTGGTTCTCTGTCTGCATGAAGCCAGCTGTCCCATTTCCAGAAGAATATCTCCCATGCTGAGTACCTCCTTCCGTGTTTTCAGCACCTCTACTGAGCTGAGAGGGCGCTACGTGGTTTCCTACCAGTGCCTGCATGGTGTGCAATCCTAGAAATCTTACATCATTTTGTCAGTATTGCTGAGGACAAATTTTCCTAAGTCACTCATTGCCCAGCAATATGTTGTTCTGCAAACAGGACATTTCCTAGGTGCTAGGAGGGACACACTGTAGTGCCATGTGTTTGTGACAAATAACCCCAGCTCATATTAAAACTGCAACCTATCCTGCCACTTCTGGAATATCATCCCAGTTTTGTCTGGCCCTTTCCATCCAGTTTCTGACGTGGGAGGCCTCAGAGAGCTCCTGATGTGATGAATAAAAATCACCTCTCAACTGTACACAAAAAATTAAAACCTCATTTGTGTCTGCTGAGCGAACAAACCGCAGCTAATTAAATCCCGTAACAATAGGACATTATACAAATGAGTACCGCCTCCCTAAAAGCACAGCTGGGGACAAGTATCGTTATTCAGGCTGTGCCCCTCCAGAGTCGGGAGGTGACAAGTCTTTCACAGCAAGGCTGTGCAGCGAAGGCGGGAGCTCCCTCGTGCCCTGACAGCTGAGCCAAGAAAGGATTTTTTTTGTTTTTGCCAGGGAAAAAGCCAAACATAGACACACACAAACAGCAGCGTGAATGCTCTCCTGCTGCCTCCCTGGGGAGCACTCCAGCTCTCAGCAATGGCTCCTGCTGAGGGGTGGGGGAGTCCCCTCCGTGCTCACCACAGCCTCTGTTTGCAGCCCCTCACGCCATGGCAGCGTGGGAAGGCTGCAGCCCCGGCTGCACGGGGAGCGGAGGCACAGCCAGGCTGCAGGCGTGCTGCCGAGCACGGCCGTGGGCTCTGTCCTGACGTCTGTCCCTTATGAAGTGCAGAAGCCTGACACGGCGAATTGACTATTGTCTAACATCTCTGCCAATGAAACCATACCCATCTCCAAGGCTTAAATAACCTCCGCTGCTATTGTATAGGATCTCCTCAGTAGCTTCACACACCTTTATCGCACACCCAGGGGAGCGGGATCATGACTTGCTTTTCTCCCTTTTTTTCCAGACAGGGACATGAGAAGCATGGAGAAATCCAAATGTCAAAACTAGGGCCAAGAACCAAATCTGAATCAGTCCCAACATCTGCATCCAAATCCGATGCTCTGTGACTGCCCCCTGACAGTCTTCCTCCTTTGTGTCCCGTGCCATCAGCCTGGCTGGGCTGACATCCCTTGTGGGATGCTCTGCGCCTACCAAAAGACATCTGCTTGAGCAGAGCAGTGCCACTCACACAGGGAAAGGTCCTCACCCTGCTGGGAACCAGATTATTTGGTGTCTCTGAGGTCCCACTTCCCATACTGTTTATTTTTCAACCTATTATCCGGTGGAATGTACAAAATACGTAACGTGCCTGCTCACAGCACTGGCTTTGCAGTGAATGGTATCTCAAAGTGTAAGGGTAGGCTGGAAAAAGACCTGCTTTGTATTAAAAGGATGAAGTTCGGCTGAGCTCAGTCTGGACTCCTCGAGCAGGAGGAGGAGATGGGCTCCTCCACTATCTACACCCATGAAAGCTCAGCCTTTGTGGTCTTTTTCGTAATATCAGTTAACTTTCATGTCTGAACAAAATGGTGTCTTCTAAAGTGGCAATTTTTTTTCCATTTTGGGAATGCTGAAATGGGATGATTTGCCTGTATCATTCATTCTTTCCCACTGATAAATTTGTTATCATGTTTCTTGTGTAAAAACTGACTAATTTATTAAAACATTTTCTGCAAAGAATTTCAGTTTCATTAGAGCAGTTTTCTACGAGGAAGCAGATAATCAGAGAATAACTGACCTTACCTACTTACATTTCATCTTCTCTCATTAGTACTGAGGAGTTTTTCTGACACAGTCTGCCAGCTGCAGAAGTGGAAGGGCCGGATTTCTGTGTTAACCATGATCCTGGACCAGGCATGTCAGGGAGTCAAGGAGTAATCAGTGAGACAGAACCCCAACCTCGAGCAGGCAGGAGGCAAAGGAGGGATTTAGCTCCTCTCACCGACTCTGCTGGCAGCGTTGGCAGCATCACTTCTCTCATTTTGCAGTGGCTTGCATGAGGCTGTTTGATCCCTGGGGAACCGTGGCTTTGGCTGTAGCCGTGTGAAACACAATCCACAAGCACTGAAAGCCAGGTGAGTGTATCACCAGCGTCCTGTCTCCATAGAAGTCCTGGAATATGCCGAGGCACAAATGCTCTGCCTTCTAATACTGCCCTTAAGTATCCACAATGGTGCCTTCTCTTAATGCTTTCTCTCGGACATTTCCTAAAGCTAGAAAAGGAGAGAAACAAACCTGAGGAACGAAGCGAATGCAGAGGACAACCAGTGAATAGCTGTGAGGGAGATGGGGGAGGCAGCAGCTCAAATGTCTGAACTGACTCTCGGCGCTGATGCCTGCTCTGCGTTGGCTCAGGTTGGAAGGGACTGTTCTGTGTAGTTTTGCATTGAGGGCTCAGGCATTTTTGGTGGGTTTTAAAGGTTTTAATCCTGATTTTACACTTGTTCAGCAGTTTCCAGACTGGCTGATTTGTGGCAGAATCCCCACCGGCCACGCAGAACTGTCTCTCCTGCCCCACCTTCTCTTGCTCCTGAGGGCAGCTTAACCAACTCACCTGAAAGATTATTTATTTGGCAGTAAAAGCCACAAATAAAAAGCAGCTGACTAATGAAGATAGCTTGGTAAGTCTGGTCCATTTTTAATTTTAATGTTGCATGCAATCTCCATTCTGGTCTATGGACTTGTCAGTGGTTTCACAACTTCTGATTATACGAGTGCAGTAGGTAGAGGAAGAGGAAGAGCTGGGAGAGCAGCACGAACAACTGCCTCAGGGGAATCCAGCCGAAGGAACCAAGGATTTGTCTACACCATCATTGCAATGACACAAAGCAGAAGCTGAGCAAGCACTCTGTTGTGGTGTCCTTTTCACAACCTACCTGTCTACTTATTTATAGATAGTCAAGTAGATCTGGGCCTTAAACATGAGGGAAGAGGACACTTCTGCTTCACCATCCATGCAGAGAGAGGGACACTTCACTTTGTTTTACAGAAAGGCAACTCTTACAGAAGCAGATACTGGGGATTTGCCCATGAGTACAGGGCAGAGGGGCAGTGGCAGACCTTAGGGTCAAGCCTATAGCCAAGTTTGCAATCTTAGACTACCCACCACTGCCTTAATCCTCAAGGCTACCTCTGCCAGTGAAGGGTCCCATCGATAACAAGCGAGCCAGCCTCCTCTCCAGAGCACTGTCCTGCCAATAAAGCCCTCCAGACTCATTTACCTCCTTCCATTACACAGACTTGGTGCTAAACAGCTTACAGATCAGAGCGTAAATCTATTCAGAGGCTAAGGATTTTCTGACAGAAAGATGGACGCAGAGAAAGCAGTTTCCTTCCCGGCATGAATAGAGGCAAGCATAAAAGGGTGTGCATACAAAAGCTCGGCACTGTTCCTGTTCGGAGCCCTGTGACCTCAGCCGTCCTGCATGGCTTGCTCTCCTGCCTGCAGAAGCCCCAGGCTCACTGCTTCCATTGTGCCATGAAGGATGCTCTCCTCCACTGCTCAGCAAGCACACCAGCCTTTCTGCTGCCTTGCTGCAGTGGGGGGCTGTCGTTCCTCCAGGCAGGGAAGAAAATGCCCTGAGGAATGCCTGGAGAGCACAGAGGCTGTCACGATTAACACCACCATGGGCTGAGGGAGTTGGATGCTGTCTCAAAGCTGGGGACTTGAAAAGGAAATGTGAGCTTTGCTCCATGGGCAGCTTTGCCAGCCCAGGAGCAGGGTTGAAGCAGTCAGCAGAGCAGCACATGGAACTCCATTACTCTCCTGGGTGCTGTGATGGTTGCCAGGAGCTGTGTCAGCCCAGAAAGGTTTGCATTCCTCATTGCCAAGACAGGAGGTACCCCAGTTTTTACAGATAGGAGAACTGGGACCAGGAGGAATTATACAACTGACTTACAGGGAGTCTGTGGCAGATGTCAGACTTTTATCCCAGTTCTCCATCACTTTGTTCCTCCCAGGACTCAGAACAAGGTTTAATCAAAGCTGCATCCTTTCTCTTTACAGTGGTGTAAAATCAGGAGTGACTCCCCTGGAAGTATGCTGTCCTTACCTGCCTAGCAGCCTGCTAGAAGGCAGTGAGCTGTGGGGCTGCTCTCATAGCCTGGCTTCACCGGCAGACATGAGTTGGGAAGGTGGCCAGAGAAGATGCTTCAGACCCTTCAGTCCCCCAGCCCTGGGCCTGCAGGCTCTTTCTTGATGCTGGGCCCCTTTTCTTCCTGGGGAAATGGCACTGCAGTGCAAAGAGTGCTTGGATAAGGTCCACAGGCATCAACCCCAAGTGGGGAAGGAGTGGTCTCATTCCCCTGGCTCCCCTCCAGGGAGGCATGTCAGCCACACAAGATGCTTCTTGCATGAAATGCAGAAACTGCCACCAGCTGTGGAGCCGGTGAAAACTAGCCCAGCCATTGAGAAATCTTTCTCTGGAGACGGCTGACTCAGATTGTGCTCTGCCTCCCAGACATCTCCTGTCATGTAGGCCCTGTCACTTCCCTGTCTCAGAATCAGCCAGGAGGGTTTTCTGCCATCTGAGTTTGACCTTGTAAGGATGTTCAGCATCTTTCAACATCTGGCCCATTAGGGATGTGACATGCTTCACAGACGCGCAGGACAGCAGGCACAGGCTTTGCAGAGCAATAGAGACCTCATTCCTCCCCCTTGCTCGTCGTCTCTTTCCAGGGACTGCAGACACACAGTCTGCCCGACTCCTTCAGGTCACAGTAGGGGCTCCGGGGCAACACAAAACAGCATACCCAGGTGACCACAATTCTTCTTCTGAAAGGAAGAAACATTATCTCACCTTCCCCCCCAAATGATGCTCTCTGATCTTCATGCTAATCCTTCATGAGTCTCCAGTCTGGTCCTGGCTGAGGAGAGGTGGTAAAGAGGATAGCTTTTGCTCTGCTCCTGCTACCTTGCAGGACAGAAGTGCCAGTAGTCAGTCCTGCTTTTAGCTACTCGGTTGCTGTTAGGAACCATTCCTCTGCTGCAGCCACCCACTGCTCTGCAACCAGACCCCTGGCAGAACTCTCTGTGGGGTTATAGGCTTTCAACTATAAAAGCCTGGCAAACCTTCCTCCACCTGCAAAGGGGGATCTGCCTCTCTCAGGTGCTGTATCACTGGTTCTGAGTGCCGCTCAGTTCAGTGCCTTGGTACATTTATCTGTCTCCATCCACAATGGAAATACCTGTGCACTTCAGGGGCTCACCAACCTGGGCTGCAGTTTGGCTTTGTACCAATTCCTGAAGCTACCCTGCTGGCTGGGCTTCCCAAGGGGCAAGGAAGAGGCTTGTCTGCCTTTATAGGTAATTAAATCTGGATTAAAACAAGATCTTACTGGAATCCAGCCCGGGGGAAATTTTAAGGGGCTTCCTGGAGGCAAAGCTCTAGGACCAGAGGCCAGGCAGTGCAGTGTCCTTTCTCTGTCTCCTGAAAGCAAGGGGGCTGTGAAATCAGCACAACTGGCAGGCACGTGCTGTGCCCTCTGCCTTATCCCCAGAAGGGCTTTGCTGGGAGAATCTGTCACCTCCTTTTCCCTTGCCTCAGTTTCCCCAACTATAAAATGAGGCATTAATGGGCAAACTGGTCTGGGCCCATGCTCTCCTTGGTAAATTGCTTTGAAATGCACTAGTGAAGAGTACAGGCTGCTCTCCCCTGCAAAGTATAACCCTCAGCCCACCGCTGCCTCGCAGGCACTTCTCTCACCAGCTCCTCCTCCTCTAGCCTGCTGGGCATTTTCCGTGGTGTGTCCTTGCAACCAAGCAGACATCAGGGTTCACATTCCCTGCTGGATTCCCACAGCCTCCTCGCCCAAGTGCTTCCTCCCAGCAGCTGCATAATGGGCCTGAAAACACAGAACCAATATGCAAATCTGACATTTGATTTGGACATGAGAGTTTAATGAGGCTGTGGAGATGCTGCCACTCGCAGCCTCCACATCCTGCAACCTGCAGTCACATTCTCTTAATTGAATATGTCCCCACTACACTTGTATGAATGCACAGCCACGTGCACGTGCCCTCCAACACAATTCACCCTTTGCAGAACAGTTGATCCCAACTCCCCTCTCTGTCCATGCCTCCTCCCAAGCTCCTGGGGCCACAGAGCAAGGGTGGGCACTGTGACCCTCCAGTAGCCACATCTGGTCAGTGTATCGCCGAGAGCCTGAAATACAAGGTGCATAGGACACATTGGTCCTGAAGAGGGCAAACAGGAATGAGCTATTAGGCCCTCTGAAGAATCCTTACAACTCCCAGTGAAGAAGAGAACAAATAATCAATTAACAAAACCCAAGCAAACCCCAGGAACTCCTACATCCAGGAAGGAGATTCTCCTTTGTGCCACCTACCTGAATGCAAAGGATTCCACCAGCTCCCAGCATAGAAACTTCACAGTCTTTTTATTTGAAGAGGATTACAGAGCTGCCATTCAGTAAATGAAGTGCCACTCCAAACAGCTGCTCTGTGGCCTGCCCTTGTTCAGACAGAGAGCCTTGCTGGGGCCGCAGGAGCTGCAGGAAAAGGCTGCTCCTCGCCTTGGAGCTCTGCAGAGCTAACACCTGAGAGTACATGCACAGGAGCCAGGAGAGGGGTGAAGAAGCAAGGAGAGAGCTTCTTTTCATCATTTCTGCTGCTCCTCTGACAGGTACAGCCAGGGTTTTCTTCTTCAGCAGCCTTCTTTCCTCCCAGTTTGCAGCCGCAGCACTGAACTGCTGCTCTGGCAGCTGAAATATAGGTCCCGTTTTCCCTGCTTTCCTGGGAGCAGGCAGAAGGACAGAAGAATAGGGGTCACTCCTATCCCCTCCTGCTTTATATCAAAACAAGTCACTCCCAGAACCCGTTATTACTACAGTAATCATGGCACCCTCTGCGCAGGGCTACTCAGCATCACAGAAGGCAAAGAAAGCAAACTGCAGACCATCTCCAAGTGTGCCACGTTTAATTGCTGGGGCATATGAGCTGGGGAGAGGCTGTACAGATGGTGAAGGAACAGGGGGACCCAGTCTGGGATTGGAAGAGGGGAATGTGAGCTGAGCTAGGGCAGGAGATCAGCAGGAAGAGGCAGGCACGTGGGACAGGAGCTCTCTTCATCACGAGCAGGCTCTGGGATGCAATATTAATGCCAGTATCCTGAGAAGGCAGCAAGCAGCGGTGTCTGTGCCACTTGGCCATGAATAAAAGATGGTTCTGAAAATGGGGAAGAGCAGCAAATTAATTAATCGAAGCAAAAGTCTCTCCATTCCCATTAATGAACAAGCCTGGAATCCTCCCACATGCAGCTCTGCTTGAGGAACATGCAGGGGCACAGAGGGGAGAAGGACAACACAGGCAGGGTCTTCCCCCAGTGACCCAGGGTCTCCCGCTGTCCAACAATGCCTTTAAGCTCAAGTTCAGGTCCTGGTCCAGCTCCCCATCATGTCTAGCCTGCCAGCTTTGAGAGTCCAGCTTCTGTGAGCTCGGACTCCTCACCTGTGCCCTGGCTCCCTGGGGGTTTAACTCTAAGACCACGCAGACTCCCTCTCAGATCGCTGTCTCTCCAAGTGGCCCTGAAAATATTGTTTCCTCTTCACTCACCCCTTTCCTTTCCATGGGCCAGACTCCCCAGGACCAAGGTCAGGGGGTTCCTCTGGATACAGGACTTCCTGGGCCCCAAGACCCCTGTGAGGATGCAGGGCTGGTGAAGGAGGAACATGAAGGAGCAGCCGCAGATGAAACAGTGCCAAGTAAAGGGAGAAGGGGGAGCTGCAGCTGGGGTCCCACCCCAAACACCAAAAATGGATGGAAGGAGAAGCTCGAGATGCCACAAAGCTGCTCTGTCACCCCAAGCAGGAGCCAACACATTGCACCGAGAGGGGCTGAAGGAAGGCTGCGGATTCCTAACCCTCCGCTCTGAGACCTGCGCAGGCTGAAATAGCTCAGCTCCGAGCCAAACCCCGGGGCCCAGCCAGCTGCTCCCAGGTGAGCTAGCAGGACAGGGATCTCTCCTTGGGGGGCAGGTGCTGGAGGAGGGCTCAGAGTTGCTCCTGCCTGCAAGAGAAGACAATCCAGTTTCTCTTCATTCAGAGCTGGGAATTTTCTGGGTGCTGCTCCACGGCTGCCCTGCCTGAGGCTAATCCCTTATGTCATGCCAGGTGACTGCAAACAGAGCAGCGGGGGCTGCTGCAGATGGAGAGCCACCCTCAGCACCGAGAGACAACTGATCTCCTCTTCTGAAGCTTTGCCCATAAATTATAGATTTTAAGCAGTGTTTGTTTAAAATATTCAGCTTGCCACTTAAAAAAGAATACTCACACGCACCAGGAACTGGGGAAAAGGATGGAGGGGTGGGGGCTGCATTCCCACTTGGAGGAGGGGGAGGGAAGCAGACAGGAGAGAGGTGTTTCCTCAACTAATGAGCCAGCATCCCTCCGGGTGGATGTGCAATCCAACACGTGAGCCACCTGCACTGCAGCTCTGACTGCCTCTGCCTCCAGCACACAGCTCAGACCCAGCAAAGGTTTGCAGGAGCAACAGCCTCTGCTTTTTCCACCCTGCATCCCAGTGTGCAGGTCATCCCACAGGCTTCCCTTCGAGCCTGCAGGACAGCATTGTGTTTACAAAGTCAGAGCAAAGACAGTCCAGGTGCTCTGAGAGCAGAAAGGAAGCGAGAAGGTAGGAAAACACCCCTCTCTACACCCCCCCCCCCCTTACCTAAAAGCACAATCATTGCTTTGATTAAAAATTCAGCTCTTCAGCTGATATGGCCAAGGGGCAAGTCTGTAAGAGCTGAGATGCAGGGAGCAGTAGCCGAGATATTTCTCATCAATGAAAAATGCTCCTCTTCATCTCTGCTCTGGGCACAGCCCAACCCTGCCCATCACCAGAGCCTCTATTGCCGCCTGATGGTGAAGAAGAGGCAGGACCCTGCTGCAGTGGAAACCGATTTCTCCTCCAGGTTGCAGCCCTTCCCAGGCTAAGGCAGGCTCTCACTGTCTTCTGGGGTGGATTTCACATGGAAGAGACAAGAGACAGCACTGGTGAAGAGACAAGACAGGAGATGACTAAAAGCATACCTCAGCTTTTCCTGCCCCCCGAAGCTCACTCACATTCGTCTTTGCAGCGGGGTACAGGTAGCAGCAGTCCCGTTGCAGGGAGATGTTCAGGAAGGCACAGATCTCCTCCCAGCAAACCCAGACACACCAAAGGGCTGCTGCTATGCACACATGCTACCCAGCTCCTTGTGTAAAAGCACTGGAGGAATTCTCAGAAAGACAAAAGGCTTTCACTGTTGTGAAAGAGCGTGCCCTTTATGGTGGCTTTTGTCAGGAAAACAGAAGTGGCTGGAGGGAAACAAGGCAGTTACAGCCAGAAGACCTAAAAATGCCATCACCTGTACTGTGCTGTGGCAGCACCTGCAGGGAGCCTGACCCACAGCCTCGGCCTTGCAGCCCCAGGTGCTGTGGAGAGCTTTAGGAAAGCTGAGGTCAGTGAGCAGCCATGCAGGGCTGGACCTTGCTCAGAGGAGAAATATAAAGGTTGCCTTTAGTAAAGGAACACAGTCCAGGGTCAGACAGAGCTAATGGAAAGGGCTACAGCTTCAAATCCTGGCTACCCCACACCTTCTGTGATTTTATCAGGGTCACAACCAGCTGAGAGCTGGCTCTCCACAGCCTCAAGTCAGTAGGTCTGTGGGATCTCCGTGGGATCTGCTTGTGATCTGACAATGGCTAGCTGCAGGACTCACCAGCCCATGGGCACCCTTGCCTTTGCTTCCTGCCGTGGCTGGCTGGGGACTCCCAGCTGGAAACAGGGGTGTTCTGGCTAGAACATTTTTTCCAGTAGCCAGCTCTGACCTGCTTAGTCCCAAAACAGGGAGTTAGCTCTCCTGGTTTCCCCACAAGCAATTCAAATACACTAATAAGGCAAGGGAAGGACTGATGCTGAATGAAAAGTCTAGTAAACATTGTCTGAGATCCAGAGGAAAGGCATGAAAGAAAGCCCAGAAGACCAGAGTCAACAAGCACCTGCTGATCATTTTTACTAGACTGGCTGCTCCTTGCAGCAAGGTCTGTTTTCAGGTATGCCCAGCACCTGGACCAGCCCAGGGCTGCTCGCATTGCCAGTACACACAAGGACTGTGAACTCGAGCCCTGCTGCTGCAGCCCATGTGTCCCTTTAGCCTCCCCACACTGCAGAAAGACCTAACACCTCCTGGCTGAGCCTGAGGCCAGCTCCTCTCCATGACCCTGGCAGGGACATGTTTCTTGCTATCGCTCCCTGGAGACACTGACCGTTCTGGCAAGCTCTGCACTCTATTTTTAATAAATTAGTCTTGAACTCCATTTGCGTGGATAAATATAGCATCAACCACTCTGCCAAGCCGTTTTACTCTTGGTTAACACATTCATCCAAGCTGCTCTATTTGTCTTTCCTCCACAGACTCATATTCTTCTGGATTCATTTTGTCAAACAAATTGCACAAGCTGGACTGCCCATTTACCCAGTGCTGTTTGATTACAGGGGTTATTTATGAAACAGCAAGACATATGGCATTAAGCTTCTTAATAATAATAATAATGAGAGAAAGGAAGGGGGAAAACACTAGAAGAAAGGAGGGGGAAAATGTTTTTTATTACAGACAAAAGCTCCTGCCATGGGTGATAAATTCCAGACACTTTTCCAGTTGCTCTTGTGCTGCTGGCATGATGAATGGCACAGGCACCAGTGCGCAGCTCAGCTGCAGAAGCGTGGCCACGGGCTGCAAGGAAAGAGGGAAATACCAGAGCATACACACGTGGTGAGGCTGGCTGAGGTGTGCAGGGGCCTCTGGCCCATAGTCACCATACCGCTCACTTCCCAGGAGGGCTTGTGCCGGTTGCAGCAATACAGACAGCAAGCAGCCCTGCCTACCACCAGCACCATGCCTGGCATCCCTCCCATTGTAGACTCAGAGGAACCTCAGAGGCAGTGTGAGGGCAGGTGACATGGCCATCCAGCACTTTGCCAGTCCCCTGCCAGCATTGCCACTCCCAAAGCCCAGCTGCTACAATCAAGTGGAGAATCCTGTGTTGGGGGAGCAAGTTCAAGGATAACTATGTGGTTGGAAAGCAAAGCCTGAAGAAAGAACATAGCAGAAAGAAGAGGAAGCCTCAAACTACTTGCTACTGAGCACTCAAATCTTGTAAAAACTGCATCTGCAGCCCAGTGACAATCTAGGCCAGGTCCTCTCTTTCTCCTGCATTGTTCCCATGCTGAACAGCCTCATATATGCAATAGTTTTTCTACTGCAACCTGTATAATTTCCAGGCAGTACTTGGACTGCCCAAGATATTTAATTTTTGCATTACTAAACTGCCTTTGAACCTGTTTCCCCCCTCTTCTTATTTAGTCACTTCTTCCTGAGAATTTTGGAACCCCTCCATTTACCACAAATAGAGCCCAGTTAGGTCTCTGACCTGGCCATCCTGGCTCTAATGAGAGCTTACTGCAATTCAATCTGAACTTCTTTGAAAGGAAGATGCTTGATTAAGGGCCTGGGAGACCTTGAAAGTAGAGTCATTCCTGCAAGAGGAAGGTAATTAGTTTTTTTAATCAGTGAGCACTGAATTCAAGGTCTGGAGAACCAAGCCAGCAGCAAACTCAGTCCCCCAGATACATGGCAGAGCCCTGCTACGTTACTGGAGACGCCAGGGAAACTGCTGGGAACTGGACTGGGTACACACCAACCTGCAGAGCTGCTGCATCATCTCATCCTCACTGGTGGGAGCAGTCTGGACCATTCCCCTGGGGCAGAGCCACCTTGTGCTTTTCCTCCTTACCTGTGATGTGAGCAAGGCTCCTGGTCTTCCCTTCTCACCCTGTTGCAAAAAAGGAAAACACACCAAGCTTGCAGTCAGAGACAGCATCAGTCTCTGGAGATAATTCCTTAGCATCCCAGGCTCCCCTCACTGTCTTACAGGGAAGACCCTGGCGATGGGATAAACAAGCTCCAACACTGATACTAACAGCTTTCCCCCAGCAGATGCAAATGGTTTGGGAGTACTAGCCTCAGCTTCTGCTTTCTTGCTCATCAGCTGGCACAGATCTGGGGGTGCTGGGCAGGCAGAGTTAATCAAGCCTCGTTTGCGATTACAATGAACTCTTGCATTTCATGGCCTGCATCCTAAACCTGCTTTCTAATTCCTCAGGGGGGAGGGATTTACACTTTCAATTTTATGTCTAGTTAGTTAATGGTCCATTACTGTCAAAAGGATCAGTAGCTAGAAGTTAAATCCTACAGGATTTACGATAAGGAAGAACCAAAGGCTGCAGAAGAAACCATGCCAGACAAGGGGTACAGGGAACATAGAGAAGTGTTTGCAGGTCCTCAGCGCTGTGACGCTGGTGGCTGGACACTGGCTCTAGAACAAGGTTCACTGCATCACTCCCTTCTGGCTACTTCTCCCTTACATACTGGACCACATTTCTGCCTTAAGTATCTCTCTGGAGAAAGGATGGGGGACGGGAAAATATTTACGTGATTAAAGAGCCATTACTTGGTTGTGTTTGGGAAGAAGCTGGAAATTATATTATAAATCAAGATAGCTTGAGCTACAGACCGGCAGGGAGCACAGTGCAACTCTGAGGTCTACAGCCATCAGGGCAGGTTCAGGGTCCTTCCTTAGCCTGGTCCATACCTGCAGAAGAAGAACATATTAGGCCTGAAAAGACAATCCAGGAGAGCTCCAAATTCTAAACCCCTCACTCCCTCACCACCAAACACAGCGGTTGCCGGCCAGGGAAAGCCTGGGACAGAGAGAGCAGACATTAACACTGTTTACAGACACCGCCAGCCTGGCTTTCCAGCAATGCTGTAACCTTCTCGCTGCCAGCACAGCCCACCAAAGTTTGCCTTCCCCTTTGAAACAACCACACAGCTTCACAGAACCCATTACACACACCATACACATCATTGCCAGCATTCAGAATTTGTGCTGCTATTACTTTTAGCTATGCCATCTAGTAAGTTTCTAGCAGATCAGCATTTTTCAACTTCTTCCCACTCCCCCTTTCTGTATAGCACTCCCCCCACTGAAATCTGTGCTTCCCCACTCAAGCCCTGTCTCAGTCACTTAGGCCTCCCAGCATACACCCAAAGCAGAGCTGTACAGCTCACTTTTACCCCTCCTATCTACCCTACCAGGGAAGATAAGGCTAAAACCTGAAAACCCAAGGATCATAAACAAGAAATTAAACCACATCCTAATAATGGGCTGCAGTCCATAAACAAAACACGGGACTTTTGGCTTCTACAATGCATTTCATTTCACAGGTAAGAACAGACTACTACAGGACCTTAGGATCCCACCTGCTCTACCACAAGCCTCACCATAGCTCGGAAAAAGAGGAGCGTTACCCTGGTTCCCACAAGCACCCTCCAGCAAAAGGCAATGCTGCCCTCTGCTGCTTCCTAGCAGGATAACCGACCTGCTACTGACCGCAATGACCGCAGGGGCTGCACGCCAGGGATGCTAACACCATACTGCTTCATACAGCCCAACTTAGGTGTATCATACAGCTTTATCCCTAGAAGAGCCACAGCTCCCTAGACTCTAACATACTACACCAGAAAAAAACGATCAACCATACTGCCTGACCTACCTCCTCCCCCCATAACTCAGCCCACCTTTACTACAGGAAGCCATTAAACACCTGCAACAAGGTGCAGGGAACTCTACCCACCTTCACCTGTGCAGGACAGAAAGCTGGTTTCTTCCCCTCCCCCTGTTAAAGCTGTTTCTCACTCTTTTCAGCTGATTTCAGTATAAATTCAGTAGTATGAAGAGGAAAAAAGGAAGATGCTAGCTCTATCAAATTATTGTTTTGCAGGAGGAAGACGTGGAAACTTCAGGGTAATCTTTGTTGGGCCTTCCTACTTGATTAATTCCTATCTAAAAGGTTTTGCTTCATATAATGGAGTATTCTGTGATTTATTTCTAATATATTTTTGGAAATGTGGCCCTGGTTTGCCAACACAACAACATTGCATTAAAATAAACTATGGTTTGGTTCCTAGCATTTATTTACTATTCTTGTAGTAAACAGCAGATTACAGGGTTTGCGATGCTTAATAAATCCTCTTTTTGTTAAGTGTGCGTTTGTATGTAAGAGCCTTCCCCTGTGTGCATGCATGACTATAGTAGCAATGTTTTCCTCTGACACTATGTGTTTTTCATCTAATTCTTTCTCTACCTTTCTCATTTTGCCCATCTCTCTGTCCTTGCCTCGTATTTTCACTGTCCTGGTTTCAGCTGAGACAGAGCTAAAATATACAAATAATTGACTTTATCCTTGCAACAAAAAGCTGAGAGACACACTTGTTCACAAGGTTTCTAAGACAGCATATGAACTTCAATAGATTTTTTTTTTCATAATCTTATGTTCAGAAGTTTGTTTTATAAGCTTTATAATCTCATAGTTTATAATCTTGTTTCAGGATTTTAAATATCTCAGAGGACTTGGTTTCAGTAATCTAGGAGAATATTGTGATACTCAGACTGGCCAGTGCTTTGTATCCAGGAATTTCAAGGCAATGAACAGTACAAACCCAGCTGCAGGGGGAGGAAGGATACAGTCTTGAGAAGCAGAGCTAGAAAGATAGCATAAATCCTTTTTTTCAACATTTTTTATCTACAATTGCACAGGAAGAGTAGAGAAGGGGGGCTTCTTGATAAGCTGGTTTTTAAAAAATACCAAGGAAACCACTGAAAAATAAGCAATAACTTCCTGGTCATATCCTATACAATGACAGTGTTTTCTCACATAAAGTGCCTAAAATATTTTGTTTAGAATTGAATTCCAGAAAGATATGAATGCAAGGATTAATGGATTTGCTTAATAAATCAGGCTGGGCTGCACCTTTGTGCTGTTAATTACCCCCAGGTGCTGTCAGTGAGGGGTCCTGACCCTGGAATGCAGGTGGGATCGCTATAAGTAGCTCCCCAGGAGGGCGTGGAGGTCTCTGTGCTGCAGCCTGGTGTGAGGGAGCTGAGAGCTGCGGGAGAGGCCATCCACATGTTCGGGATTAGAGTTTGGGAGAAAAACAGGCAGATACAGGTACTTGGCTGAAGGTTGGATGTAAATGTTTTCAGAAATGCTAGAAGTTCCTAAAATATTTTTTGGGGGTTGTGGACTTAATAAGTGAGCTTACTTTTTACTTAAGTGCTTACCTAGGGTGAGTAAGATAATTCATCAAGTTTTTCTGGCTCTGAGTTAAAAAATATGATGCTGAGAGAGGACCAGTGAAGTGCTGTAATGGTGGGAGGGAGGTGTGCCTGAGCAAGAAAACGAGGAAAGGGAACAAGGGAATGGTGCATTAGGCTTAGCTTAACCTGGGTGATGTGGTGTCTGCTGTTGGAAAACACATAGCTTGCTGCCTAGGGACATATAGGTACTTTTTAAGGCAGCAGAGGGTCACTGGCCAAGAATTACTTGGGGACCTCTTTGTGGAGTTCTATCTCCCCTTGCTTCCAGTTCCAGTGCTCATAGAATCGAGTCCCCTGGAGCTGAGATCACTAGGTATCTCACCACCTCACCCCTGAGTCTGTAATGTCATCCTGGCCAGTCCTTTGCCTACCATTGGCACTCTGGTCTTCAAAGCCTCTGTGCAATCCTTTTTCCCACCTGCTGTGCCAAGAGAGATGGTGGAGGAGGACTCGTGTGCCACCCCAGTATTCAAAGTACCTGGAGTCAGTGCTCAAATCTTCCCCTTCTGTAGCTCCCTGAGCAAGCTGAAGGGTATGGGCAGCAGCTAGCCCTGTGGTGTTAGAGTCCTGAGTAAGTTTCAGAGGCAGAGATCCCTTGGCTCTGGTGCTTTTGCTGAAGGTTGCTGGCAGTTTTCCCCACTCCTTAAAGTGACTGCAGGAGTTGCCCGGCAGGTAGGATCCCTGGGGGATTACCCACAGGGTTACAGTCTGAGCCAGGACTTGGTTCAAAGGCAAATGTATATTTTCCTGCTAAGCATGAGAACCTCTGTGCTGGTGGAAAGATCAGAGACTTCTATAAAAGAAATGCATAGGGAAGCAGCCTTATTTCCTTAGCTTTTATAGCCCTTTCTGACCATGCATTCCAGTGCACAACAGCATACTCCCTTTGGAATTATTACTGGCAGAGGAATGATCCTGCCAAAGCATTTGTTCTGGGAAAACAGCAGCACGAATGTGGAAAATATTAAAATGAATGTGTTTATGTAAAAATCATCTTAAGTGGGTGCACGCGGTTGAAAACTTGGGAAAATCACATAGTGCTTATTTCGAGTTTTAAAAGAAAATAAATAAAGGCAATGATAGAGCCTCTTGTGTTAAGCTGAGTTTTGGAGTAGCTTGTGGATTGCCATGGGTGGGCTGGAGCGAAGCAGAGGGGTTCCACCGGGGTGTGCCTAGGAGGGGCAGGGGGGTGCTGCGGCCGGGATGCTGGGAGGGGAAGGGACCGGCCGAGCGCGGGCACATGTCCCCGCCTGCAGAGCGGCGCGAGGCGCTCCCGCCGAGCTGTGCCGCGCGCGCATGGCACTGCTGGGAGGGGGACGCCCCCCCCCCCCGCCGCGTGCCGCCCTGGGGGCCGCGGGCTGCCCGGCCACACCTCCCTCGCGCGTGCCCCGCCTCCCTCCGCGGTGAGGCAGCACGCGGCTTTCCCGCCTCCCCGTGCTCCTCAGCCGCTGGCAGCGCGAGGCTTGAAACCGCGCTGACCGTGAGGGACTGAGCTATCCGCCCCTCAGCGACAAGTGCGGCAGCCGCAGCGGGCTGAAAGGTGCGACCGTGGCTGGGGTGCGCTTGGCGGGGTTTCGTAATGGGTCTGGGAATCGCCCTGGGGCAGGCTTTGGAATGTGAGGGAGTATGGGGTAGCTGCCTCAGAGGACGGCGTGGTGTTTTGGTGGAATTTCTGAGAGAAAAGCTGAGATAAATCAGAGGGGATGAAGTGAACTTTATGGGGCAGAAACTGAAGTGACTTAGGATGGACAGAGAGGGGATGTCTTGGGGGTAAAATCTGAGGTTATGTGTAGGGGACCAAACTAATGTTTTGGAGGGAAAAGTTGAGGTAAATTGGGGGACAGGTCGTGTTTGTGACAGAAAACCTGAGGTAATTTAGGTGAAACAAAATGACCTTTTACGGAGAAGGTGAATCTGGTACTTCCAAGGGGAAAAATGAGCATTTCTGAGGAAAAGCCTGATGGAACTCGGAGGGGACGGAGATGGTGTTGTGGAGAGAGTAGCTGAGGTAATTTAGAGGGGACAAACCAAAAATTTTTGTAGGAAAAACTGAAGTACTTAGAAGGGACAGAGAGGGGATATTTGGGGATAAAATCTGAGGTAATGTGTAGAGGACCAAACTAATGTTTTGGAGGGAAAAGTTGAGGTAAATTGGGGGGGACAGGTCATGTTTGTGACAGAAAACCTGAGGTAATTTAGGTGAAACAAAATGACCTTTTACGGAGAAGGTGAATCTGGTACTTCCAAGGGGAAAAATGAGCATTTCTGAGGAAAAGCCTGATGGAACTCGGAGGGGACGGAGATGGTGTTGTGGAGAGAGTAGCTGAGGTAATTTAGAGGGGACAAACCAAAAATTTTTGTAGGAAAAACTGGAGTACTTAGAAGGGACAGAGAGGGGATATTTGGGGATAAAATCTGAGGTAATGTGTAGAGGACCAAACTAATGTTTTGGAGGGAAAAGTTGAGGTAAATTGGGGGGGACAGGTCATGTTTGTGACAGAAAACCTGAGGTAATTTAGGTGAAACAAAATGACCTTTTATGGAGAAGGTGAATCTGGTACTTCTGAGGGGAAAAATGAGCATTTCTGAGGAAAAGCCTGATGGAACTTGGAGGGGACGGAGATGGCGTTGTGGAGAGAATAGCTGAGGTAATTTAGAGGAGACAAACCAAAAATTTTTGTAGGAAAAACTGAAGTACTTAGAAGGGACAGAGAGGGGATATTTGGGGATAAAATCTGAGGTAATCTGTAGAAGACCAAATGGACGTTTTGGAGGGAAAAGTTGAGGTAGGTTGGGGGCAGGTGGCAGTTGTGACAGAAAACCTGAGGTAATTTAGGTGAAACAAAATGACTTTTTATGGAGGGGTAATCTGGGGTAATGCAGAGGGGGAAAATGAGCATTTCTGAGGAAAAGCCTGATGGAATTTGGAGGGGACGGAGATGGCATTTTGGAGGGAATAGCTGAGGTAACTTAGAGGGGACACACCAGGCAACTTGTAAAGCAAATCAGAGACACCTCAGAATGGACAGAGTAAGCATTGATGAGGAAGAGTCTTAGGTTTCTTACGGGGTACAAAATGAGTATTTTTGAAGAGCAAATTTGAGGTAACTGGGAGGATAGGGAAAGCTGCAGGGGACAGCTCCATAATTTACCACAGTAATACTGACGGTAGAGAGCTAGGAAGGGATGAGCTTGTACCTGAGGGAAGACATTGACAGCATTCTAAAGGGACAACCTATGATGATGCAACATACTAAAAGTACGAGAAAGGATAAAGATTTATAGCAGACCATGCTGAATGAGCATTCTCAATTTGCGTAGTTGTTTTCACTCTAGGCACTAAGGACTAGGACGAATGAAAACAGGGTAATGAAGAGTGATTTTCATGAAGAAAAAAATTTCCTCATACAGATGGATTCAAAATAATAATGTAGCAATGGTATTTTCCATTATTTAAAGTTCAGAAGCCCAAGTTTAAAAGAAATAAATGGCTATAATCTTACTGAAATAAAGGAGGTGAAGGATCAACCAGTAAGTACCAGTTATGGGGAGTTCATCAAGGTTTTCCTGCAACGAATGGACTGGAGAGCTGGAGATGGACAGTGTAGCTGGGAAAGAAAGCAAAGGAAGATACCTGAAGCAAAAATTGCACCATATATAGGTTGAAGAGAGAACACAGACTGAAAGGAGTGGTGGTCAGAGTCACTACTGCTGCAGGTGTAGATGGTAGAAGTTGGTGCTACTCGGGCCTAACAGTATCTTCCTTCCCTGGCAGGACCTGGCAAAGAAGGAAGAGGCGTCATGAGAAACGGCGAGGCAAGAGTGAGCGAGAAGAGGAGTGGCCTTGGGCTGAAGAGCGGGCACGAGAAAGGCGCTCTGGGCAAAGAGACTTCCCTGGTACCAGGGCGCGGTCACGTAAGAGCATCGTGGGCACCTTTGGGGTGCCCTGGCTGGCTTTGCGCTGGGCGACCTCCCTGTAAGCAGGGCTTGGTCTTTGCTTTTGTTGTCTTTGGCCTTTTGCCATCTTGCTCCTTTGGCTGCCCGGAGAGAGTGGCGACCCGGTAAGGAGGGTGAGAGCCACCGTCTCCACACCCAAGGGGGAAATGGAGCTCCCTGGACCCCTAGCCCACCCTGTAAGCAGGGGAGGGCCATTTCCCTGCCCCGCTCCCCCAGCCCCGGCGGCTTTCTGCCTGCTGGTGGCCTGGCCAGTGTGACCCCTGGAGTCAGGGTGTGTCACAGCATTTGCTTCTTGGCCACCCATGAAGCCCCTTGGCGTGTTGAGGTCTCTTTGGCCTCCATGCAGCCCGGGGTGCAGGTTCTGAGGCTCTTCCCTCCTGCTCGGTGTAGGGATGGCTCCCCAGACATTGGCTGCACAGGCCTCACTCCTCTTCTGGGAACTTCTGTTTTTCCCTGTCTGTGTGAGTGTCTGCGTCCATGTCCGTGTGAGTGAGCGAGCG
>WKFP01014311.1:1215065-1227571 GCA_011057875.1 Pterocles orientalis | reverse complement strand
AAAAAAAAAAAAAAAAAAGACAATTAGACAATTGGATTTTCTATATATTTAAAGAATTTGAAGTATTCTAGAAAATAAAACTTGTGCTAAAGGTACATCACTGTCAATAATATCTTTGCAATGAAAGAAGATAGGTGTTGTGACGGTGGGGCTCATCTGACCAAATGCTCATCAGCCGTCTCTTTCAGACAGTGAAGAGAAAGAGGCACTTCTGGGCATGACGCATCTCACCCCAGAGATGTTTAAAACAAAGCAGAAGAATCATGAGCTGGAAGTGCCTCTATTTCTCTTTTTTTTCTCAGGTATGGCTGGACTTTTGAGATGACTGAAGCATATCCTGCCACTGCCCTTCTCGTTGCCCTGTAGTCACAAAGCAAAGCGGTCAGGGAGTTGATCTGGATGGATGTCAGGATTTCTTCTCTTTGGGGGGAGCAAGGGAGGTGGGGTTCTTTATCTGGCTAATCACGAGGCTGCAGGATCGTTAGTGGTGGCACAGGGGAAGGGATGGGCACATGGCAGGGCGGCCAGGAAGGACAGAACTGCTCCTTTTGGACTACTACAGAGTTACACCAGCTTTAGATTCACCATGAAACAGAAGCTAGAGCTTTTCTTTTTTTTTTTTCTTTTTTTAATTTTTTTTCCCCCATCTACATTCTGTGTCTGTGGATGACTTTCTTATAGCCCCTTTCCCCCCTCACCTTCTCTCTGCCTATAGCACGCGGTTGCTACGCAGTTAGCTGGCTGTTTATACTAGCTGCTCCCATTCTGCACTGCCTCAGTGTTTTGTTTTGTTTTTCTGCGTGGGTGGATGTACACTAATGTGACTATTATCTCAGAAGCTGAAAGGATGCTGTAGTACACCGCCCCTGCACAGAGGAGCTTTAGCCACCGTGCCTCTTCATGCAGGCTCTTGGCTTTGACACAGCCCTGGCTCTTCTGGCAAAGATGCTCTTGAATTTCCAGCCAGGTGATGTTGCTCCTTCTCTCTAGCTGCCAGAGCTGGTTGTGCAGAAGATTTTTTTTTTTTGGGGGGGGGGGAAAGGAATAGTTTTTATCAGTCCCCAATATGTCTAGGGAGTTTCTGAGGCATATAGTACGAAAAAGAGCGATTGTTCTGTGAGAACACAGCAGGCTGCTTCTCGTTGATAAATGCAGATGACTCAGGGGAAATGTGATAAGATTAAACCAACTGAAATAACGTGTGATTTCAGGGGTGTCAGAGTCTCAGAATCACAACTATCCCTTACCAGGTGGCAGTACCAATAGCAGTGAACAAAATATTCTGGATCAATCCCTTAATGCATCACCTCGTATACACTTTCTATAGCTAAGGGGCTCCTGCAGGTTTTGTGTTTGTTTTTTAGCTCTTATCACTGCTGCACGTGAATGCAGTGCTGCTGAGATACATCAGCTGCAGTCTGCGTTGGAAAACATCGCTGAGGAAACGGCGTTACTGGCGGAGAAGCAAACCCTTTGTGAAAGGCAGAATGCTGCACTGTGGTACGTACTCATCAGAACAAGGAGAACCATACTGGCGAGATGATTAAGGAGAACCGAAATGTTATCAAAACATGGTGAGTGGTGCTTGGCCTCAGCTGCAGCTCGCTGCAAATGTTCCTAGGCAACCCTCTGCCGCAGCAGCCAGCCTGATTTTTGGAGATCTTGTTTCTTGAGCAGCAGAGCCTGCCTGCTGCTGCCTGCCCTCCGCAACCCTGATAAGCTCGCTTAGGGAAAGCTGTCTGCAGCTTTGCTTCTCACACTGGCAAGTTTTTTTCTTTCAGCAATTAATTTTAAGGAACTACTGCAAAAAAAAAAATAATCATAGTTTTCAGTTAAAAAAACTAAACCAGCCTGTGGAAGGAACTCTGAGTCAGTAACTGTGCTAGAGATCCATCTTCCTCTTCAAGAGTTACCCCGAGAGGATACAGAGAGTTGGGAGATATTTATTTTCTCCCTGCCAGGTTTCATGTTGCTGTCACCTTCTGCCATGCTGCTAGAGCTGTTCAAAAATAAATCACAATGCGTTTTCTTAGGGGAAGCCTGCCTTCTTCATTCTTTCAGTGCCTGCAAGCAGCCCTTTCCATTTTTAATGGAACTTGTGGGAAATAATAAGATGAGAAAAAAAAAAACTTTGAAAAAGTTATCATTCCAATAACTTAAAGATATTTCATTGGAATGCACGGTTGTAGGTGGTCTTCACCACAGGTACCAGCACGTGACATGCTTTATATATTGTATAGTGCTATAGTAGACTGAGTTGCTAATGTATGGATAGGCAAATATCCACTTCAATGGACATCTGAACCCAGTCTTTGATCTGAATGAATGGTAGGAAATATAATTTTAATTATTTTTTTTCTTCCCCAGTGAGGAACAAGCGTACTTGCGGAAGCAGCATAAAGAAAGAGTAGACTTGCTGAATGAAAGGCTGGCAAGGAAAGCTACCACCAATATTCTCTTAACTGAGATTTGTGACAAAACCAGAGACACAGAAAGTGAATTAATCAGGGCGAAGGCAGCATTAGCAGAACTGAAAGAGAAATTAGCTGAAAAAATGAGTAAACTGGAGAAAGAGAAAGAAGAATGTGATAAAAAGGTGAAGGCTTTGAAATGTACTTCACAGTTTTACTGAAACTTATATAGTGTCAGAACCGAAATGACCTCAGAAATCGTTCCAGATGTTGTATTTTGCTTTGTCATATGGAGCTAGCACACGTCTCCAGAGCAGCCAAATGGAAAAGTGACTTCTTGCCACTGGGTGCACACACGCTGTTTTGACTTCTGTATACACGTGCTTATGTGTGGGGGGAGTATAGATACACACACGAACGTGCACATATCACAACTGCACAGCATATGGGATTTGTTTCCTAGCAGCACATCTCATGTCATGTCTGAATTGGTGCTTCTTACTGACTGTGGGACAAATAACGATACACTGGGAATTCAACCCCTCCAGGCAAACTGCTTAAAATAAAGGTACCTATACTTCCCAGCACACTCTGAGATACAGTTTTACTGTTTTTTTTATATTCTGCCCTACTTTCAGTTGTGTATATTTGATACTCTTTCTGAACAATAACATAAAACCAGACAATCAGACAAAAGGAAAACTTCTTAGTAGAAAATCTGGTATAATCAGGTTCCTACACTGGAATAAAATAATATGAAATTTCGACAGATCAAGTCCTAATTTGCATGTTATATTAATTATTGTTTCTTTTTCTTCTAGAATTTAGTTGTTTAGTACACAGCTGTGGCTTTCGCAGAAAATTATTTTATTTCAGTGTAAATTTTGTGCTCATTTAATTTTGGAAGGCTTTGGATGTTTTAATATAAATTTTTAAACAATGCACTGTACGTTGTTCAGGATGAATTAATTGTATTCTTTTTAATGTAGAAGAGAGAAATGAAAGAAATCCTTGATACTCAGGAGGCAAAAACTTCCGAGAAAAAGCATGAATTTGAAAACTTAAATACAAGGTATTTGGACCTGCAGCATTTGATAAGTGTGAATTCAGCGGTAAGTTATACACAAAATTGGTTTGCTTCATTAATGCAAAGAAAGATCAATTTAATAATTGGTCAAAGTGAGGGAAATTTATAGAGAAATCTCAGAGTGGCTAGAAAATAGAGTCTCATGCAGATGTTATGAAATCTTAAAAAAAAAGACTAGTGGCAGTAAAGGGACTAATTATCTGCTGTTCTGAAAACTTCATATGTTTTGACAGACTGTTATATTTTTATAGGCTATATTTAATGAGGAAATTCTCATATCAAAAATGAAAGAGGAAAGCAAGCAACTGGAGAAAAACCTGGAATTTAAAAAGGCAGAGATGCTGGTACACTTAGAAGAGAAGTAAGAATTATTTAGACTGATTAGATCTTTTTGCTAAACCTGTATCAATGTTTTCTAAGGGAATTTCCCCCATAATATTTAAGAAGAACCAGCCAAACTCTATAAAGTATATAAATTATTTAATGGGAATTTTCTATTGGCTTCAGTTGGCATAAAGACTTGGAACACAGCTGGGGTTAATCTAAATGAGCTATCAGGGAGCAAATATCCACAAACAGCGCCCTTCGGACTAGAGTCATACTGTTGTTCTAACAATTAATGCATAGTAGAAAAGTCAGTCATTACTCCCTGGAAATGCTATCATCTTCCTATCAGCTGGGATATTTATATTTTCTATGGCACAGAGACTTTTTATCCTGGATGTTACCTAAGGTGCAAATTGTCACAAACATTGTGAATAAGCAAAATAAATCGAATGTCATTCTATGGGCTTGGCTATTTACATCCACAGCTGAGCTAGGAATCCCTACAAAGAAGAAAATCTCAGTTCTTGGAAATTTGGGTAAAATGGTTGCTCTGAACTCTACTATTTTTCTCGATGGCAGAACTAATTCATTGATGTCTTCATGAAATGAATGTTGCCATTTATTAATGTAATTACTGTAAAAAATGAGCTGCAGCCAGCATCTGGCCATGGCCCTTGATCTGTGCTCAGACTTTCCCTTTTTAACCTGTAGTCCTGTTGCCGGTAGGATTTATCTACTGAAAGCCTGTCTGCTTTCTCCTCTTGCAGTTTTTCTATCAGCTTGTTTGCAATATTGAAAATGCTGCCTCTCCCCACAAGCCTTCCCTGGTTTGTATTTTAAGATCTTGCAGCAGAAAGCCTACTAGTTCTGTATGTCCTTACCTTCTTTGCAGGTTTTATTCTCACCAGGTGTATTAAAGGGAAGTAATGAGTAAGGATATCTGAATGATGTAGAGGTCAAATGTACACATTCATGTAGCTTACACTCATATGAACGGCCTGAGAATAAGAATGCATAATTTTTAATTGTTTTATTTTTTGTTTTTGTTAATACCCTCCTAAATATCTCTACATTGGCTTTGTTTTATAGAAAAAAGCTTGATTCTGAGTCATTGCTTTTACGATCTAAAATTTCCCAAGAAAAGGAGAATTTCAGTAAGGAACTTGAAAAGGTAAGAGAAAACTTTTTCTTCCGGCTCAGAGTTTTTCCTGGGCTTTGTCTTGGTTAAACACTGAATGAGAACAGCCCAGCACAAAGTGTGACATGCTTTAGGTCCTTTGATTTGCCCGTGCCACTGTGCTTGATGAGTGTGAGCAGGGAAAAGCGGCACAGACATTTTCAGGATGTGTGGCATCTGCCTTCTACTCTGCTTGGGCTTTGGAGGTCGTGCTGGAGGTAGAGGCAAGATCTGCTCTTCACTGAGCCCATGGGCTGATGTTGAAAGACTCGGGGGGCACAGAGAGGTGGGGTGAGATTGAGGGTGTGGTGTTGTGTGCTGGGATGAAAGGGAAGAGGGGGTTATGAGACTAAGATGCTGACTTGGGAGGGAGTATATATGCAGTAAGAGAAAGGTGCAGACAGAGGTGTGTGGGAGGATGAGGTTGGGCTCCTGGTCTGGAAAGCTGTGTGCAGTTTTCATAGTCGTTCTTGCTGACTTGCTCCATGTTTTTTACATTATTATTCACTTTGTTTTGCATGTGGGGAAAAGCTACAATTTTTTTTTTACTCCCTTACAATTTCAGTGTCCACAAACGGAAAGTCACTGTCCCCACACTCATGGTCCTCTGACTCCTGGGACCAGGCAGCCCAAGGTCTACCAGTATCACTAAAGACAAAGAACCACACTGAATGTCCCTGCTTTTTCTTCATCCCCGTTAGTCAGATGACCATCTTCAACAAGTATTGGTCCAATGTTTTCTTTAGACCTTCTCTTGCTATTAAAGTACTTTAAAAAAGCCCCTCTTGTTATCTGAAACAACACTGGCCAGTTTCAACTCTAATTGAGCTTTGGCCTTTCATGTCTTCGCCATGCATAACGAACCACGGCTCTGTACTCTCCCTCCAAAGCCTGACCTCACTTCCAGAGATTAGACAATTTCTTTTTACTCTTGAGCTCCACGAGCAGTTCCCTGTTCAGCCATATCCATATATGTTCAGATATCTGTATGTCTTTGTTCAGATATCCACATCTGTTAACTACAGACATGCTGTGAATTGTGATTCGTTGTAAAGTTCTCCAAGATGTTTTAATTAAAGGCACTATAGCAGTATAGAATGTTGCTATAAGGTAAAGCAGAGACAGGAATAATCTTAAACTACCATCTGTAATCCTTATTTCTAGACTGAGGAAGATCTACACAACGCTAAATCCCTGAATAAAAAACTTATCTCAGAAAATAAAGCTGTGCACCAAAAGTATGAACAAGTACACAAAGAAGAACAACACTGGGCTATAAAAATGAAAAACATGGTGGAAAAGTAGGTTTCACCCCTCAGCTTTTGGATACAGATTTTTTTTAAGTTTGTGATTTTTATGACTAAGACTTTTCTCGCTACATAGTGAGATCACGTTCTGACAAAGTATCTAATGCATTTCTTTTTTCTTCTGGTAGACTGGGGAAATTATCTCTTTCGTTGGATAAAAAGTGTGAAATTCTGGAAAATCGTGTGATGAGAAAGAAAAACCTAGAGACAGAAACTGCAAAACTTGAAGATAGCCTACAGTATGTCATCGTTCACTGTTGACAATAGTAAATGGTCTCAGTATCATTTATGCAGGAATTCAGCTTGTTTAGGAGATTCTGAAACGTAACGTTCAACAGGGAAGTTAAAGGGGTTTAGAGACTGCACTAGTAGAAGGCTGGTGTGGAGCTTCATGCACCAAAGCAGTTAGCTGCCAGCTACCCTAATTTAATCAGCAGTTTCTTATTACCAAGCAATTAACATACAAGTAATGAAGGCTACCGAAGCGGTGCAGAATGTAGAACTTCATCATCATGGCTGTGAACTCCACGCTGTGCTACCAGCTCTTGGACCAAGCCACTACCCTTTGATGGTGGCAAATCTTTGCCTTGTGTAGTCTAAGCAGAACAGATGTCCTGTGCCCTGTGCAGTGGGGTGTGGATGGGAGGAGCAGCCGAAGCTCTGCAGCTCTGTCAGCCTGTAGTCGGTAGAAGAGATTTGGGATTTTGCCGCCATAGGTGTGTACTGACCCCAGATATCCTGCGTTGGACCTCGTTCACCTATTTGCTAGAGAATCAGGAGATCAAGGCCTTACATTGTACACTAATAATTAAATTCTGTCATGTACGGAGGGTAGTCCTGACAAAAGGGAGAGCTTTTCATCTCTGCTCGAGTGTCGTCCTTTGCAAGAAAAAGTAGAAAGGTTTGGTCAGTTAGCCTTATGCCCGCGACGCCTAGCAAAGCCAAATATTTGCTCATATGCTGTGTTTTGAGTGACACTGATTGACCTGATCCTGTGCAACATTCTCACAGTGTGGCACTGAAAGGGCTGTGCTCCTAGGGTCTTCCTGTGATCTAAATCCTCCTGAGAAATGTTTTGTTAATATGGAATTGCCCTACTTACGGATATAATCATAGAGAGTAAGAAAATAATTGCTCACCTCCCTTTTCATACTGAATAGGAAAGCATACGATATATTTATTCTGCTTTGTAGGAAAAGAAGCACATTTCTATCTTGATAGGACCAGTGTCTTCATTTTTCCTGACATAGGAGATATTGTTGCCATGTAAATGTGAGATGGGAAAAATAAGACCGTGAGGTAGCCAGGCACTGCTAAAAGGAGGAGAACTCGTAATGAAGTGCAATGGAGCCCATAGTATAAACTAAGTTAACAAGATAATGAGGTGAAGTGATCATCGCATGGTATCTTGACGCTAATTGGATGTCTACACTAATGATAGTAAAGGAAAGGGTTGTAAGAGCTTTCTGCCTGAGTCAATCAGCTCTTAATTTCAGACATTGAAGCTGGACTACATGGAAAGTGCACAGGCTACTGTGCAACCTGTCCACAGCTCTGACCTCTTAGGAAAGCTGATTATTTGGGACAAATTCTGCTACTATTAAAATGTCATGCAGCGCTGGCTTGATAACGTTTAGCATTTGGAACAATAAAAGCTTTGGAAGAAAGCCCCATACTGCCTCTTTGTAAATCCTCATGGGGTTTGGGGCGGGTGCTTCTCACCACCTTTGTGTCTTGAAGGAGTGAGAATCACTGGTTTCCCACTGCCAACCTTTTAGATTGTATTGAACTCCCCTAGCATGTGTTGAATACGTATAAAGTTTATACATTTTGATATTTGCCGCATATAATACAATAGAAAATACATACTAAGAAATTAAATTAATTTGTCCGTCTGGGCAGAAGTTCTGCTTCTGAAAATGCTCTTTCGTAGTACTTGCTACTAATACATTAGAGTAATTGTTTGTTTCTGGCTTGAAAAAATTCCCCTGAAACTTCCTTGGTTCCTAACAAGAATGTCTTAATTTTAACCGATGTTCTCAACCTGAGAAACAACAATGTGTAAGGCACAGCTATGGTTGGACATTGTAGTATGTATATGTTTTTGAGATATGACTATGTTGCCTCTCTCCAGCTTTTGTAAGTGCTTAACTTTTTTCCCCCAGAAAATTCAAGAAGAGCTGTGCAGAAGAGCTGGAATCTCTTAAAAAAGATTTGAAGACAGAAAAGAAGATGAGGTAGGATAAACTTGAAAGTCTGCATCCTATCTGTTAAACAAAGCAGGAGATTAATGAATGACTGCATCTTGTTGCTGCTACTATATCAGATATCAAACAAACCCTTCCTATGTAAAAATTCAGTGATATAATGGCAAATTAAAGGGCGTCTCCTCAAGTGTACCCATGGTTTCATTTGTATATTGGTGCTATACTGCCAAGTGGTGAGAACCACTGAACTTACCGTATAAGTATTTATTTTATAAGTTAGTTGGGATTTTTCCATTATATTATCATGTATGTAAACTATACAACTGAGAAGAGGGGGGTGTTATTTATTTATGTTAATTAATTTTGATTAATGTTCACTGGTAGCTGGTCCTGCACCTTTGAGGTCAATGAGAACTTTGTCATCAAATTCAGTAAGAAAAAGGTGTCTCAGTCTCCTGCAGAATCAAGCACCTACAGCTAGGAAGTCTGGGAGCTTTGTGTGCTGAGCACCTTTCAGAATCAGGTCATCGGACTGGTGGAGTCTGGGGTTCCAGCTGTCGTATCGATAAACCCTTTGATAGAGACAGTGAGAATGAGATATCCTTGCATTTTCAGATGTGTAACCTTTCTTCCTTGGACTTCCGTATTTTTCTTTAGTTAAGCAGTGTCTTCTACTGGATCTGTCTTTTTAGGAAACCTTTGAAGAGAATCATAAGGAGCATGTTACACACAGTCACAAAAAGTCTAAGGGTTATTTTCTCTATATTCAGAACATCTGCCATGAAGTAGTTTGCATCACTCTTCCTATACGCTCACACATCTGCCCACAGTGGTGTGCGGTACCTATAGAAAAAGCCTTGAGTTGCATAAATCTAAGTGAGCGTAGCTGGAGTTAAAGCGAGAGTGATATAAAGCTTTCCTGATAGCTTTGAGTTTCTCAGCAACTGCCAGATTTTCACTGAAGCTCTTGGTGGTCTTCTCATACTGTTTGTCTAAACAGTGTGTCTGGTTCCTGTCGTGTCTCTGTTTTGTGTGGCTGGTTCTTGAGGTGCTATCATTCCACACCAATATGGAGATACCTTCTTTTCAGAGCATTAAGACCCATGTAGTTGATGATTATTTTTTTTTCATTTCTTCCCGGTATGTGAGATCCCCGATGGGATTTTTACCTCTTCTTTATTATCTACAAGAAAAAAAAATATGTATTCAGAAAGTGCTTAGCCCCTTGCAGTTGATAGGATACCCTCCAAAATAAACCCACTGTCTGCTCAGCTACTTCACGCTAGCTCTGCAGCTCTGAGTTCTTTGATTATTTTGTCATGTAGAGTGCAAAGAGATCTGGAGATTTCTTGGTCACCTAGTCCGGTCTGGTTCTCCCTTGAATATTACAGCATACTTTTGTCTTCAAAAAACAATTATGCTCAGTCCAAAACCCCCATTGTTGCTTTTTCCCCTTACTTGCATTAACATGTCGTTATAAAATCTTACTTTCTGATGGTTAAGAATAGTTTTTTCTGACTTCCAGTCTGCGTTTTCACATAGACAGGTAGTGTCTTCTTGCTTTTGTACCAGTGTTGTCTTTTATCTTTTTCATAGTTTACAAATCTTGCGGTTCTATGAATGTGGAATCTTTTCTCCACCAGCCTTTCAATTTGCTTAACAAAATTTTTTGGTCCAGACTTATGATAACTAATTGTAGGTACTTAACAGAGGCACTTCAGTGAGACTAGTCACCTTAAGACTCTTTCCCCGTGTTCGGTACAGAGAGGCACTTTTAAAATTTTTTATGTCTTTTTATGCACCTCCTACATTCTGCCAGGAGCCCAGACTCCTGTCTGAGCCACTGTGATTGTAGTCCAGAAGTCACAGGAGATACATCTGAGTCTTCGAATCTCTTAAATTAGGCTCGTAGTGCCTCTGATAATGCTATGTCTTCCTTTTTTTGTTTTTCTACCAATTTCAACTTATTTCTGCTTAATGTATCTGTCACCAGAGCAAGGCTTCAGTGGAAGCTCCTGTACTTTGCGAAGAAGAGAAAACACTTTTTCTCAAAGGAGGAGAATATAAACAGAAAAGTGAATGAAAGAATAGAGGCTGGTAAAAAAAGGCATGCTGAACTTCTTCTGGAGGTATGTTAAACTGCAGGTACTGTAACCCCTTACCTCCAGAGTTATGGTGCGTTCATGCTGTGCAGAATCAGAGTAAACTGATACCTAAGCGAGTAACCTCTAAGGGCCAAGTCTTTGTAAGCTTTTAAACGTGAGATCAGGTCTAAAGATCTTCAGTATCTAAACATCTCCACTGGGCAACTTGCTCTAAGTGACCCTGCTTGAGCAGGGGGGTTGGACAAGATGACCTCCAGAGGTCCGTTCTAACCTCAACCATTTCGTGATCTGACCTTAGCTCCTATTAATAACAATTTTAAAGCAATTATTTATTTTAGCAGATGTTATGTTTTAAATGCAGATTGCTCTCATTTTGCTCTGACTGTTGATTTCTTAGTAGTCCAGGTAGACATTGTGTATTTTAGAAATCACTGACATTCATTTGGCTTTCCATTATGAGATTGAAGACCTTGAGAAAGAGATTTTTCAGTCTGAAAACAAAATCAAAGCCCTGAGTGAAGAAGCAAGTAAGAGGGAAAAAGATTACAGGAATTATAATGAGGATTTTACTAACAAAATAAAATGTCTGGAGGTAAGCTTTATTGTTCTTTTTATTAACCTTGGGAAGATTTCTGATGGATGAATTGCCAGTGTTTGTTGCCCCTCATTGCAGCTATGCTCACTGGAGCTACGCTTGAATGTGACCCATCCATCAGTAATTGTTTAAAAAAAATTCTGTACTTTTCAGGTTGATGTTTTGGGGTTTTTGTTAACCTTAAAAGCATTTAAGATCCTCAGATTGAGACACTGGAATCCGTACATACCCATATATATATATATGTAAATATATGTATATTCATCTACATATGGCAACCTGATCTGGTGGGAGGTGTCCCTGTCCATGGCAGGGGGTTGGAACTAGATGATCTTTAAGGTCCCTTCCAGCCCAAACCATTCTGTGATTCTCTGATCTATGTCAAAAGAATGCAGTGAAGGTGTTTCTCAGAAGGGCTGCCTCCCATTTTAAAATAAAAGTACATGCAGGACCAGATTCAGTTCTGAGATGCATCCAGTTCAGCATTGTAGTGAGCCTCCCAATGTGTAACCTGTTAATGTAGAAAGTGTTTTGTCATTTTGGGGTAAACAGGCCAACATTTGTGGAAATATGACAGCTTGATTTTACACACTGGTCAAATTTTCCTCTGAAGTGTTGTTGCAAATCTATTGGAGTGACTGATGGTGTACAAGGCACAACCCAAGGCTACTGAGTGTTGGTGTTCTCTAAAACACTGATGAGCTTTCTTTCCCAAAGCAGGACACTGAGATGCTGGATACGAACTACACAGAGCTTTCAAAGGTTCCAACTATCAGTATATATAGCATATGCTCTGTCCCAGGGAAACTGTCTGATTTGAGATAGGATAAATCAGGTGCCAGGAGTGTAGGAAACATCCTCTTTGTGTGTCTGACCTTAGAAAGGCAGATTTACAGAAGGCTTTGGGTATCCTCCCCATTTTGCTGGTGGGGAGGTTATGCTCCCATGTCACGCAAGATAGTTACGGTCATGTAACTGCTCGAGCTTCCCTAAAAAATAGGGCAGAGACTGTCACTGCTAGGTCAGCGGTTGTGCTGGACTCATTCTCATGCTCTCTCTGGTAGTTGAGCTATGCACAATATACAGAAGAGATGGTAAATGCACATTTTTTTTTCTCCATTTTGCTTTTGGAGCTTTCTGCATTTTCTTACACTTCCTCTCCACTGTTTTAATCTGCAAAATGATTCTGTCCAAATGCTGTCTCATGGAGGTGGTCTGTGTAAGGAGTCGGTGTTACTTCACATCCTGGGCTCAGTTTCATTTCTTTGTGTGCCTTTATTTCCTGGGTAT
>WKFP01014311.1:1202934-1214639 GCA_011057875.1 Pterocles orientalis | reverse complement strand
AAAAAAAAAAAAAAACAACCAAAAAACAAAAAACAGACCAGTTAAACAGATCACTTACTGATAGAACCTGGTTTTGTTTATAACAGCTTAACTCTAATGTTCAGTCGTTACCCTGTCTAAAAACTCCTCTGCTTTGTAGAAAAGAAAGATGAAGAGGCACGAGTCAAAAGAGCCATTCAGCGGTCAATCAAAACTACTGGGAAGCTCAAGGAGGACACGGTAACAGTGTAAAACTTAGCTGTACTACTGCAAATTTTCCACCACCTGCTTTGTTTCTTCCCAGTAAAGACCAGGCACCCGTGGAGAGTGGGACTGGGGGAGACAGGCTGAAGCTGGGGACATACCTTCCTCTCTGTTGCTGTGCTCCCACCTGGGGGATGCTTCAGACCTCAGCTCAGCCTGCAACCCAGCATTTGTGTCAAGCTTCCCTTGTGCTTCGGTTTGCATTCCTTTACACATGTGAAAAAGTCAAAAAGCAGCTGTTGAACTAAGGGCATTTTGTGAACCTGCTTCTATTCAGATGCTTGCCACCACTAAGGCAGGGATTTCTGCCACTTCAGTAACTCGTATTTGAAAAATCTTTCTGTATCCTTGCCTCTTTACCTCTGTTTCCCATTTCTGATGTCAGGCATTCAATCAGCATCAGTGTGAGGAGAGAGAAGCTTGTATAGCTGGGGTGGGGGGAATAGTTGCAGCAGCTCAAAATGTCTGAGGCGTGGGGCATCTCCTGCTCCCAGCCAACGTGTCCCTGCAGAGCTCACAGTGTCCCTGCAGAGCTCGTGCAGTGGCTTTGCCTGGCAGCCACCCTCAGACCTGCCACAGCCCGATTGCAGTAGCCACAGCACACGTCAGACCCGCTGTGCCCACACTGGCCATTCCTATGGTGCATACAGAACCATTCCCAGTATGTACTGGGGCCATTTGCTAAGGGCTGCTGGGCATCAGGCAGCCCGGCCAGAGCTTGCTCCAGCTGGGCTGTACATCCCAGGTGAATACTCAGGTTGCTTTTGCTTTCTGTTTCTCTGCCAGAACAAAGCTTTTAGGTGGAAGAGGAACACAGTCGCACCTTCTGCTGTTAATAGGAAGAATCAGAGTGTCTTTAATTACCGAAAAGCATAAGACAAGGTCAATAAACCACACACAGGGCTCTGTCGTGAGGCTGATGAGATTGCAGGATTTGTGCCCCAGTGGTCTGATAATGAGCAAATCTCTGTAATGAACTCCACAGAAGCCACATCAACGCAGCAATTGCCTCTCAGAAGAGGGAGACCCCTTTCTCCAACCATGTTAGGACAGGAATAGCACAACAAACCAGTTGTGTACCCCTGCGCCTCCAGTGACCGAAAAGCGATGCCCCTGTCACTGGGTGAGCCTGCGGCAGGAAGGTCACTTCACGTCAGAGCTGGTCCCTTTCTTCTGGACCATGAGCAGTTGCTTCCCCTTTCTGTACCCCTTCCTCCTCGCTGGTAAGAGGGCACAGATACCCATCTCAGGTGGTACTTTGACCTTTTTAAATGGAAGGTGCCACAAAACCAAAACTCTTTTTACTTTATTTAATTGCACAAATCCTATACGAGGGTCAGTTAGCAGCAAAGAGTTTGTTATTAACAGCTGGAGCTGAGGAAGAAATTGCGGATCAAGCGTGATGCTGCAGTTGGCCAACTGAAGCGTCATACAGAGAGTATGAAGCTGCTAGAACGGGACATCTATGAGATCAGCAGGAAGCTCGACATTGTGAACATCGAGAACCGCCGATTCCGATCAGTGAGTACATCGGAGCTTGACAGTGCGCCTTTTCTGTGTGAAGATGTTTATTTTTTCATTTCACAGAGAACTAGCCGGGAAAGATGATGGAACATAAACAGCACAGGGCAAACCTGGCCTTTTAAATGAGTGTGGGGGGCTGTGTTTGCTTAGGAAGGAAACGAGGAGGAATAGCCAAGGGCAAGGCAACTCCCTGAGGCATAATCAATATTGTGTGCCTGCTGCATTCAGTCGGGGATTGCAGGAAAATGAAGAGGGTTGCCATGAATGTGAGATGTAGAATCCAGACCCAAACCCGCATTCGTGCAGCCTTGTGAGCTGAATTTGTGAGACAACCTGAAGCCTGTGCACTCTTTGCTGCCTGCGAGCACAGAGCTCTGCTGCTGCAAGGGCAGCTGCCTGAATCTGTGCGAGTAGCACTGCGGATGCTGGGTACCAGCTGCTCTGCAGCCCTGTCTGGTTACACCCTCATGGAAGCAAAGGCTTCTCGCAGAAAAAAAAAAACCTCTTGGTTCCACTGCAGACATCCCTCTCCTTACGTTCGGTTCACTGACAGAAGCGGAGAAGCTGTGATTTTTCTGATCATAGATGGCTGTGATAGTTTCTGATCGTTTTTCTGATGCTGAATTGCGCCAGGAAATGCTGTTTATTGTGCTGGACCTGGGCCACATTTCAGCCAAACCTAGGACAGGACAAGCTGGGTACAGGTCGAGCTGATCCAGTGTGAATGAGTCCATCCTGTTTTGGGGGAGCGAGGGAGGAAGAGTTTCCCTGTTTGCACAAGAATCTCTGCTGCTCTGGCTGTTCTCAGCATCCTCATCCCTTTTATTTGGTACCATAGGCAGAGCTGGCTTGTGTTGATTTTGGCAACTGTAAAAATTTGTTCAGCATGATGAAATGGATGTTGTCGTTGAAGGAAAGCATGGCCAGAGGAATACATTAGCCTTTGTATTTCCATGAGCTAAAACTCAGCTTCTTCTTCCAGATCACTCTAGAAACAGTGAAACCAGTTGGACATTATGTAGAAAAGTTAAAAATTATGGCAAGTATTCTGCTATAATTATTTTTTTCACAGTCCAATGCGCAGATGCAAGAAGATATTTTGGCAATGAATGCTGAAGCAGAAAACCACAAGTCAGCAACAGTCAAAATCCTGAATGACCTAGCAGTGCTTCATGGTAATAAGTTAATAACTATTTAATAACAAAAAAGTGACATTAAAAAAAATATATTTATTGGTCCTTGTGTCTTTTTTTTTTTTTTTGCATGGCAATGTAACACATTCTGTTAACTCTGTTGTAGATCTTCTTCAGGAGGGATGGTCAGAGGAGAGCTTTATTCAAAAGGTGAATTTCAATTTTCCATTGTACTGGTTTGCATAAATATATTTCACTTACCGTGTAAAAAATAAAATTCTATATAGCAAATAAGGCACTGCAATGTTTGAAGTAATGCAGGGGCAAAGTATTAAGCCTCTGCTTTCCAGCACTGTATACAAGTCCTGGCTATAGAAATGATTTTTCCCAGTATTGTTCCTTTGTCTCCCTGTACCTAGTAACATTCTTGCTCCTCCACGTTCAGCTCATCAGCCTTATAATATTTTTCCTGTTGGGGATGGCCTTCATTTTGAACAGGAATTAAACCAAATTATCATGCAAGAAACTTTTTCACCAGTTATTCCATTAGAAAGGTAAACTTTGCTTTTTTATTTTTTTAAATACAGGGATTGGTTGGTTAATGAAAAACTTTCTGCAGGGCTGCAGGTCTGGTGACCAGTCAAGCTGTCGGCAAACAAGATAAACAAGTTTCTTAACATTTTATGAGGACTTTTTTCTTTTTAAGAAAAAAATAAGTTCTACTCTGTGTCATTACAGGAATATTTGAAGAATGAGCAGGAAATACTGAAGGCAGTGACAGCTCTAGTAACAAAAATTCAACAGCGAGGGGAAAAGATTGATGGTATCAATAGCAGGCTCCAAAATAAGCTGGAAGGACTGGATTCTCTGTTTGCTGAAAAATCTAGACTGGATGATCGCTGTAAGATAAAGACACACTAAACTTTTTATTTTCCACTGGGTTTTGTTTGTTTGTTTTTAAATACCAGAATATATTCATTCTTAGGCTTGTGATAGTGACAGTGAGGGGGCTGTAAAATACTCTGAGCGTCACTGGTCTTCCCAGAGTTCTGTTTGCTTTTCCAGAAAGGATAAATAAAATGAACAGACCCCCAGCTCCCACAGCTTGTGGCTGGATGGTCATCACTGCAGGACTACCTGGTTAATTAATGTTTATGTTCTCTAGAATTTTACATGTGGGCAATTTGTGCTGCTGTCTGCATTTAAACGAACAATATTCTCTACTTGTGTCTTGGGGAGGAGTGATGCTACACAGAGGCCCTGGGCACATACAAATCACTTGCTTCAGGGCCTCCTTTCAACTCCCGTTCTATAGATACATGCTTTACTTGTTGGTTCACAGAGGTGTCACTGTTAATGACCGTCTGGTGGCGGTATGACCGTTGTCTTGTTACAGAACGTGGTTTTTATACATATGAAAGCTGAGAGGCTATGGCATACAGGCTGCTTTGAAATCCTGGGGTCTGGCTAATGTGACGGGAAACCAGGGAGAGGAATGAACTTATAGAGGAAGGGAAGGTCCCTGGGAGGAAGTCAGGCAGGGAGGGGGAGGATGGTGAACATAGAGCATTGAACATCAGGTGTCTACCTAACTCTTTGGCTGGCATAACTTTTTTTTTTTTTTTTAATGGTCATGACAGATGGTGATAAAGAGTTTATTAATTTGTATTTTAGACTCTAGGCTTTGCAGAGGGCTAAAGCGCTGGAGCCCAGCAGGAAGGTCAGTGTTTGGGGGTGCCCTGCGAGGTCTGTGGGGTGCACTGCCCTCCTGTCAGCTCTGCTTGTAACAGAGTCCCTCATTCTGCAGCCGTTAGAATTAACACACTCTCTAGACCTAGCAGAGGCGGACTCTTTACTACAGCTAACGTTACCTGGGAGTTGTTACTTTTTTTTTTTTTACTATATAGGCCAACTTTAAACCCAATACATATCCATATCCTGTACTGATGTGACAGCCGTGCAAATGTAGACAGAAAATTGCATTTAGAACATTTTTTAAAGAAAAACATGCCTATGACTCTGTCAGTTGTGGCAATGGTATTTTAACACACAAGTTTTAAAACTTAATACTTTTAGAACTGTCCTCTAGATTCATGTGTTTGCAAATTACATTTTGTGTGTAGCAGCATAGACAGAATTTATTGGATTTCCTTAAGGAGATCAATGGCTTCCTTAATCCCTAAATAAAACCTCACTTCTGCACGCAAGACCTAGTTTGTTTGCACACTGTGTTTTCAGAAGCAGTGAACCAGCCAATTGGTGTTTTGCAGAAAAAAAAAAAAAAGCTATCAGGAAAGGCATATCAGATGTAATGAAATCAAACTGTCATTTTGAAAGAAATGTCATTTTGAAAGAGGAGAGCGACATCTCGAGGCAGCCTGGCTGAGGTGACACCCCTGAAAGGGCCTGAGCTGCCGCCAGGCTCTGTCCTTAGCGATGCTGATAGGTAATAGAATGAAAAGACATTACTGTCACACTCAAATATAGCTATTTCCACCGCTACAGCCAATGATCCATACAGCAGGAAGAATTTGAGAAAATCCTCCTGTTACTCTTCCTCTAGACCTTCAGCACTGCTCTGCAGCTCCTTCTAGACCCTCAACAGCACCAAGTTACTGGTGGGTTATGTGCGGGATATATGCTCTGGGTATCTTCCTGTGCAATAAGAGAGCAGACTAGAGTCTTTGTCAGCTAACATTTGGCTTCAGGTCAGCCAAACCCCGACTTGTGAACAGCCTCAGAAGTTTTAGCAATTCTTACCAAGGTGTTCACATAAAGATTTTGATGGTAATGATCTCTCTTTAAGGAGACAAGGAATCTCCGGTTCTTTGTATTAAATCTGTCCTGGTTTTGTACTTCAGTCATTCCAGCAGGTTGTGTGGTGGTGATATTGCACATATTCCTTCCTCAGCTGCTGAACCCCTCTCTTGCTGCTGTAGTTTGGGTACAGCCGTGGCTGTGAGAGCTGTGAGCTGTTGGCACCACTGGTGAACAGATGAAACAGGCACGAAGCGCTCTCCCAGGAGGACACCAAGGTGACTCTGATGAAAGATGCAGAGGTGGCTTCACCCAGAGTGAGTTATCAGACACTTCACAGGCTTACCTGCACCAGGGGGGTTGCTGACAAAAGGTGCAGGCTATCAGGAAAAGAAAATCTTTACCTTTTAGACTTTTTTTCCATCTTAAATGGAAATTTATAGTCAAGGTATAAGAAAATGCTCCAACTGTTCAATCATCTCTAGGAAGAGGTCTCCATACATGAAGTACAAAGAGCATAAACTATACTTGGTAGAGAACTTTACAACACATTTCCTCTCCTCCTTCCTCTCAGTCAGACTAAAGCATCATGAGGAATAAAGGAGGAGATGCTCAATGTATTTATTTTTTTATGGAAGGAAGATGAAAGGCTATTTCCACTGGTGGGAAATAGAAGCTAGAGTGCACGATGAGAAAACCAAGCTCTATATTATATTCAAACTTTGTTTTCAGGCTCTATTGTTTTATGCAAATAAAATACTGTATTAGGAAATAAAAATATACAAGCACACTGCTGTACTAGAATGTGTCACAAGCTTTTCATACAGATTCACAGCGATAAACAGATACAAAAACATTCCCTTTGATCTATACCAGGTACTTACAAAGAATACAAAGTGCAGCTTTCTAATATTATACAGTCTCACTTAGAGGTGTCTCAACTAAAGGTCTTGTACATAAATAACTTCTTTTAAAACAGAAGTTTCCAAGGCATAACAAGCACTAAAATTGCTTAATCCAGATCATTAGGACAGCGTTGTTGGCATAGGCTCCTTTTAATGTCCATTTCCCCCTTCTGAGAGTATGCGTGATGGCTCGGTGTATTTCGCTGTCAGTAAGTAGAAGAGGGCAGGCGCAGGTACCAAGGCAAGCAATGGCAGGTCCTGCTCAAGCTTATCCAGTTTGGAAATGGAGATGATGCCATAGGCATGAAGCAACCAGTGGCTGAAGAGGACAACGAGCCTTTTCTTCCTGACAAGAAGATCCTTGAAGGACTTGCAAAACAAACACAGTATCCTGTTAGCATTCAGCCCATTACCTAGTTACCTAATGTTTAAGAGATGTTAGAGGCAGTGCACAGAGACTGTATGAAGGGTTTGAGCCCTTCCAGCACATCACACAGTTTCTCAGTGCACCGCAAGAAGGAAATCTTGCAGGAGCTTCCCCCAGCTGAGAGGAGAAGTCATAAAGCAGGAGGCTTAAACACAGGATACACTGCTGAGAAAAGGCAAGAGACAAGGCAGTCTCTGCTCATTCAAGTATTTTATACTATGAGTTTTAACATAGGAAACATGTTTCCTTACCTCTACTTCAGAAGCAGACATGTACACAGCCAGTGTCACCAAAGACAACACCAGCATGATGTATGGGAAGGCATAATCTAAAGGCAAACATCGAACACATTAGCAGGAAAAAGAATGCATTACATGTATTTCAGCAGAGAGATTTTGTCCACATATAACCATGGGTGTGAAGTAAACCAAGCTACTCTAGCCCACCCTTATCATCACTTCAGACACGCACAGCAGTACGGGTCAGCCAAGCACAACTATCCAACACTTCCATCTTGGGTTTTCAAATTCAACTTTTGTCAAATGCAATCAATGCAAGGATCTCTAGGTGGAGTTACTGCACTCTTAAATCACTAATTAAAAAAGGAAGATAATGAGAACAGCAGTCAGCCTGAGCGGGGATTTTGGGGCACCTGTATGCTGGAAGCTAAACCAAAGATAGCTGAACTCCCCAAGCTGAACTCCCCAGACTTATACTTTAATCCATCTCTGAACTCAGACAAACTCTGCCTTAGCAGAAAGTGGAATTAACTCCCTCTGAAGTAATTTCCTCTCATACCCCACTCTATTTCCTTTTCGGGAAAGGGACAGTCTCTAGCAGCACTGGCAAAGCAGTGTTGGTCAGGAGCCTGGTTAGGACAAGGCTACTAATGAACAACGTCATCTTTTCAGCTGAGACTCCTCACAATAGCCTTAAACAACATCCTTATTCTCAAAGCAAAAAGAGTGTCATGTCCCTTCCCTCCCTCCCATAAATCACTTGTTAGTGTGTGTTTATTAGTGTTATTAGGAGAGAACTCACAGAGCAGGCCACCTCCAACAGCCTGAAGCACGGTGAGGACCGGGAAGAAGTACAGTGCTGCATAAATGCTTTTAAAGCGATCAGACTTTCCTAAACCACAGGCAATTTTCTTAACAAGAAGAGGTCGAAGCAGCATCATTAACACAAGACAGAAGGCATAATATATGAACACAATAGTGTACCTGAAGGAAAAAAAAAAAAGATAAATTCCTTAAAATGTGCAGGTTTTTTTTCCTGCAGACTCAACTCAGAACCATGGAATTTGGGGTTAGAGTCAGGCAAATCTAAAGAATTTACCATCAAAGGATGTAAACACAGGACAGTGGGCTCACTTTTTTTTTTTTTTTAGGGGAAACAGTCAAGATGCAGCAAAGGGAAAAAAATAATGAAGTCTTGCGCTTTATAGCTAAATAGCCTGGACTATGCCACCTTCTTTGGTGACTCAGATGTTAGGTGTTGCTAAATGTTTAACACACGAAACAACTCAATGCATGAAAGACTTCAGGGATCGATACTCATTGGTCTGAGCTATATCTGAACACTTTCTGCAGCTTTGAGAAGAGGCACGGACAGAAACACGCTTGTGTAAAAGAGACAGTGAGGAGTACAAAAGGGTTTACACTCACAGGGGATAGACTGCTTCCTGAGTGCAGTGCACTGTGGTGACGTAGTCGGGGCTTGGGTTGTAAAGCATCGTGTACCAGTCCGAAAGCTTCTTCACCTTGCAGGAGCGGATATGCAGAGAGCCGACGGGGTTGCTGACAAGCAGTGTGACAATTGCTGCTATGCTGCACTCAAACAAGGCGGTGATGTGCTGCAACAATGCGCTGGAACTGTGGAAGGAGAGAGAGCTTTACTGCTATTTTGCTAACACTACAAGAAATCTAAATGCCAACTGAGAAGTGGAGGCCCACGCAGTACAGAACCTTCTACAGAGTTAATATTCACCATGACCCAGGATAGGACAACTCTGCTTGAATGAAAAGTTAATTTCAAGCTGAATGTGAAAACTCACATCTTAGATGATTTAGGGTGTAAAGTGTGATTGAACAACATTCCAGCTTCTTAAATGAAAGCTTGCTGTAGCATAAGCATCCTGTCAGGTGAGGGACAACACTCACACTGTTGCAAAGAAAGCAGCAGTGAGGATAAGACATCACACCTCACAAGGGATAACACTGTTACATGTAATAGAAGGGATAACATTGTCACATATAATACAAGGAAATTTTCAAAGCTGCAAGTCCTTGTCAAAGATGGTACATATTTATATATTAAACTTCCTCAGTCCACTGTATTTTCAGTGTTTAGTACACTCCAGAGTCATTACTTATTACAAGTTACAGTCTAGCACCTAATGGCCACACGCAGCTGTGGTTTTAAACACGCTTTTTACAGCACTTCCTTGATGCACCATGCTGATGTAAAGGTTACATCAGGCATGCTACCAGGACCAAAACCCAGAATACTAACGAGAAAACTCAAATCCATTCTCTTGTTGCACGTGTGCAGCACCCCTGACCGGGGCCTCTACAGGTGGCAGGTCTGTCCCAGGAGAGAAGGGGTGACACAACGCGCTGCTCCTGCCCACTACTGGGAAATCCAATCCGGTCCAAACTGCCAGACGGACTGGGCACCACCACATTAAAGAGACACAGACCATGTCCTGAGGGTAGTGATTGGCAAGAAGGACCTGCAGGATTCTTACATTTGTAAACAAAATCCCCTCCAGCTGCCCAAAGTTTATGTGCTACCGTATGAGCTCAACCAACAGCATGAACTGCTGGACAGTTCCATTCGGCATCTCAGATTGATCGATCACTCACGGATATGAGATTTCCATTTTTAAACAACTCATCTGAAGAACGGATATACGAACCTCTTTTTTCCTGAATACCATTCAATAAAGAACCAGTGTAAGACCAGGGGAAGCATGGCCATGAAGCCAAGGTACAGCCAGTCATAGCGGTCCGGAGATCCCACACATTCCCGGCAGATTTTGTTGTCATCAGTTCTTTGACCTCTAGGGCATACCTGCAAAGAGCAGACACTGCATTTACAATGCATTCCAGTACTAACAACAAACTATTGCACTTCCTGGAAAAACAGCTTGAAATAGTACTAGGGCACGAAACGTATCAGATTTTTAAAGAGAAAAAACATTAACCTTGTTGATTTCTCAGCTTATGCTGGCCTTGCTCTCTCTGGCCCTTACTTCTTAATATAAACAAGCCTGAAGTGTGTTTAAAAGGCTTCATCCAAAACTCCCTTTTCCTCTCCCGCTGTCACGCCACCTCCCTTTCACCGCTAAGCTCACTCACCAGACTGCTCACAACCACTGCCCCTCCGAGTTTCCTGCTCCCCGTTCATCCCACCCCCCTGGGATCTCACTCTCCCGCAGCACTCCAGAAAATCGGTGGGCAGAGTGATTTCAGCACAGCTCTGGGTACCATCCCGTTCTGTTCCAGCTTTTCCAGACCCCCACCCAGCCCTGGTTTAGCAGCGAGCCTTCAGCACCTCCTGCGGCGACATTTAATTAAGCAGCTCCCGCTTTCGGTAAGGGAGCTCTGCCTGCCCCTGCAGCCCCCACCTCCACCTGGGGGCTGGGCTGCGGTGCCGCTCACAGCGGGACCCGCACCAGCCCCGGGAGCGGCCCAGCCCCCTCCTCCTCCTCCTCCCCAGCCGAGCCCCTCCGGCCCGCACTCACCCCGCAGTCCCCGTAGATCTCCACGGAGCCGTTGACGGACAGGACGGTCCTGCCGCAATACAGCCCGAGGCAGGCCGGCTGGATGTCCACCGCTGCGGGGAGAGCGCACCCGCGTTACCCTGGTGCTCCGGCCCGCCCCGCCCAGCCGCCGCCAATCCCTCCGTCCCCACTCCCAGCCCGGTACTGCCCAGCCCGTCCTACCGGCACGGAACATCGCGGCAACGGGCCCTCCGGCTCCGCTGAGCCACTTCCGGATGCGTCTCTTCCGCTTCCGGGACAACAGCCACAGTTCGGCGAATGGGGGCGTGGTGACAGTCAAGGGGCGGGGTTGCTCTGCCCGTGGGCGTAGCCATGCTCAGAGGCGGGGCTGCTCCGCCTCGGGGGCGTGGCCACCTTTGGGGGCGTGTCCAGCGTGGTCCCCGCCCACGCCGGGGAGAAGGCGATGGCAGCGGAGGGACGTGGCGGTCCGGGCTGCGCGGGGCGGCGGCTGCCCCCGCACTCGCCCTCGGGGCTGGTGCTGCAGACGGTGGAGATGCACACGGGCGGCGAGCCTCTGCGCATCATCCCGTGGCTGGAGGCAGCGGAGGAGGCGGCGGCGAGGGGGCTGTCGCTGCTGTCGCTGCGGCGGGAGGTGGCGGCCACGCAGGACCACGTGCGGCGGGCGCTGGTGCACGAACCGCGGGGCCACGCCGGCATGTACGGGGCGGTGGTGGTGCGCGGAGGGGCGGCCGTGGACGGCGCCCACCTGGCTGTCCTCTTCCTGCACGGTGCTGGCTACAGCGCCATGTGTGGCCACGCCGTCCTGGCCCTTGGCCGCTTCGCCCTCGACTATGGGCTGGTGACGGAGCCCCGCTGCCCTGAGACCCCCGTGCGCCTGCGCTGTCCTTGTGGGCCCGTCACCGCCTTCGTGCCCTGGGATGGCCGCCGCAGTGGAAACCCCGTCCGCTTCCACAGCGTGCCCGCCTTCG
>WKFP01014311.1:1149104-1172083 GCA_011057875.1 Pterocles orientalis | reverse complement strand
TTTTTTTTTTTTTTTTTTCTTTTTTTTTTTTTTTAATCTACAGTGCGTCAAAAGTTGCAATGAAGAAAAGAACAAAATGGTAAAACCACAGCTCTTGACAACTCTGGTTAGAGAGAGATTTCACAGCTTTCACTCAGCACGCAGACCCCGTGGCCTTCAGGTGCTTAGAACCATATTTTTTTTTTAATACAAATTAGTTTAAACAGCACTTTTGCTATACAGTACATATAGTTCACTGACATCCCACACCCCACCAGTAATACCGATTATCCGACAAAAAAAAACCCCCAAACAAACCAAACCTTATTTCCAATAGTGTTAATATCTAGTGCAACAGGGACAAACTCATCTCTCCACAGGAAAAAGAACAAACAAACAAACAAACAAAAGGATCACAAAAGTATTGGTGGTATAAAAAGGTTGTGTTTTGTTTTTCTTAAAAAAAACACACCACAAATAAATAAAAGTAAAAAGTAACAGTCCTCTATATACTCAGCATAATTTAAGAATAGAAATGTTAATATGTTAATGGTGGTTACTTTTTATTCTCCAATTCTTAATTTTCTAAGCCTTTAAATTATTACTCCCTGAGAGCTTTGAATTATTTTTAATATTATTTTTTTTTGTCTTTTTTTTTGGACTGACATCTGACAGGTAGTTCTGCTTACAAATTTGCAATGAAAACAAACAGCAAACCAGTCGAAAAAGGACCTGGTTAAGAGACAAGCGTTTCTTGGCATCACTGCTTCTGTGTGTCCGGTAAAGGAAAAAGAAAAGAAAGTGGGTGAAAGCCAGCGGGTTTTGTACCAGCCCCTTTGTACATCAGAGAGCCTTGGTCCTGACCCACCTTTACAGAGGATACAGTTTGTCCCATTGAACAGAAAGCAAGAATAAAAATTACAACGCATAAGTTTATGCTCTTCGTCTCCTCCAAGAACCGACCTTTCCCACTTGTCTTGGGCCAGAAAATGCTATAAAAGTATAAATACATCTGTGCGGTATTAGAGCAAGAAGCACTTTGGGGTAAACTTTTTCCTTTAGCAAGGTGGCAGCAGGAGGAAAAAGAGCGTTTCCCAAGGATGACGGGAAGAGCATCGCCAGGAGCGCCCGTGGCGCCGAGCTTGGGAACCAGCGCAAAAGCATGGATGTGCGAGTTTTTTGGAATAATCACGACGAGAAAAAAAAAAACCCAAACCAGATTAAGTTCAGTCAACTTTCTTTTTTTTCTTTTCCTCTTTAAGCCGCTTGGCTTGTGCGCAAGGCGTCCCCTGCAAGTGGCCTGGGGTGGGGTCCGAGCAGGAGAGCAGCGGGCAGCGGCTTCCCATCGCCTTTGGGGACCACGGGGACCGCCGGTGTCCCTGGCTTGAGTCCTCTCTTGCTCCGCGGATGCGGCATTGTGCTTGTGCATGGGGAGAACTACTTTTCGGAGGGGGTTGGAGGGGAAGAGGCGGCGCTGGCACCCATCAAGGTGGTCTGCCCACGCACCTCCATCCGCATCCCCCACCCGGCTATATACACAGTATATACACACACACACACTCGCCCGCGGGGAGAAAGAGCGTGCCACTGTTTTGAATCGCAAGGCAGCATAACGGGAATTAAAAAAAAAACCCCTAGCCATTTCATAAAGACTAACCCGCGTTTTGTTTTTGTTGGTTTTTGCTTGGTTTTTAGAAGTTGAGCTTGGTGATGGGCCTCTCACGGCCGCTGTCGGCCAGCTGGTTGGCGATGCGCTTGCGGTTGCGCTTCAGCTTGGAGAGGTCCTTGTCGAAGACTTCGCCCGAGCGCAGGGCTGAGACGAGATCGTCGAACTCGCCGCCTTCCTCCCCGCTCTCCTTTGCCTTCCTCGCCTTGCGCTCCCGCTCCCGCTGCTCCTTCAGCTACGTGTCATGGCACCGGGGGGAAGGAAAGGAGACATCTCACTCTCGTGGTTGTGGGGTGCCCAACACATGCGTGGTGACCCCCAAACCCATGAAACATGAGCGGTTTCCCACCCTGGTGCTTAGCACGCGAGAGCTGGTTGGGGTGATTGATACAACCCATGGACTGAGGTCCACAGCTGGTGGGTCACAGCAGCCCACAAGCAGCACCAGCTCTGCTGTACATCTTAGCTCCAAGATCTCACCAACCCAAGGTCATTAGTTAATTACACAATCAACAGTGAAAGGCAGTTAGGTCTAGAGCACTGAAGCTCCTTGCCTGGTCTTCAGTGCTCCCCAAGCCACGATGGCCAAGGCCATGCTGTCCCCAACAGCCATCTCTGGGTGCCCCACAGGTGCTGCTGGACTTGCTGGTGCTCGCTCACCTGTGCCTCCATGCGTGCACGGCGCTCCTCCTCCTCCTTCCTCCTTCTCATGTTCTCATTCTCCTGCTTGGCCTCGGTCACAGCTTGAAGGAACTGGTCGAAGATGCCAAAGAACTCATCTGGCTGCATTTTGTCCGTGTCTTCTCCAAAGTGCTTCACAGCCTTCGAAAACTGGGAGAGAGAAGACAGGAGTCTGTCAGCCTCAGAGATATCCACTGCACTGGCGAAAGCCCCCATGGGAAACCTTTGACCTGATGGAGCAGAAACACTTCCAGCATCCACGGTGGAGAGCAGGGCTTTGCTTCATCAAGCCTTGACTTAAACATGAAATAAATCATCTGATGTTTTACCTGCTGTCCTGTAAGAGCCGACCTGGATCGCTCCCGAGCCCCCTCTCCCCTTCTCGCCTCTGGCTCTGCTGAGCCTCCCCCCGCCACAGCTCGACTTTATTAACTAAGCAGCAGTAAAAACAAGGAAGCAAAATATTGTGGGACCAAAGACCAAAGACATAAAACTAATAGTAAACACGGCAGGGGAAGGGAAACTCGCACTTTTAAGTTTTTCTTTGAAGTATTTTTGGGGTATTATTTATCATTGCCACATGCTCTGCTATTGAAACCAAATGTGTTGGTGAAACTTCTAAAAGAGATTTCTGCTCAGGCTCAGGCACAGCCCTGGGTAGGGAAATAGGGAGTTTTCCGGCCTTTCGTGCTGTTTGCACACCATTAATGTAAGGGAGTCAAATGAGGCCGTAGCAAAGGTCAGGATAGGACATCCACGATCGGCTGATGCATCCTGGTCCCCAAGGAGCCCGTGAGTCGTCCTTGGGACTGACATCCTTTGTTCTCACTTCCAGTTTGAAGGGGAGTCTTCGTGCACAGAAAGTTGGTTAAAATTGTGACGGGGCATTCTGGAGATAAGCACGCTTAAAAGAAAAGAAAAACAAAATCAAAGCACAATCAGATTTATTAGTTGCTTTGATTTCGCTGGGTAGACTGAGAGGAACATTTTTAAAGCCTGCCCGTATGATTTAGTTTTATTTGCAGGGGTGCCCCAGGCTCTTCAAAAGACATTTAGGGTATTTTTATTTCTTTGTTTACTTAAAAGACTTAGCACTTCAAAATGCAGGGAGGAATCTGAGAGGTGCCACTATATAAGTCAAAATAATTGCGGTTATTCTTGTTGATTTTCATCAAGATAAATTAAATTCTCTGCCACGTCACAGGAGATTCTGGTGGGGAGGGAAAGGCTGAAAATGTTATCCTCGCAGGATATAAAGTTTATAAAACAATGATGTTTCGCATTTTGAATCTGGACATATGTTTAAAAAGCAAAGAGCTGGTACACTCTGCACAGTCCATCCTATCCAACAACCACGGGAACAACTGCACGTTGCTTCAGCATGGACCTTGATGGGTGCTGGGAACCACAACCAGACCTTCTCCTCCAGATCCGTCCAAGTCAACAGAAGACGATACAGTTTGCAGAGCATTTGTCACCATCTCCACAGTCCTAACTCACTGTAGGGAAGATCTGCCAGGTTACCGTCAACAGCTCAAAAGGGTGGGCTGGGTTAGCCATGGCCTCAGGAAGGCCACGGTCAATCACGATGGCCAATCATGGGTGGATGGTGTGAAGGACAGTGCCAACTGGACATTGGTACAACCAGGGAGAAGGAGGTGGTGACACTTGGTAACTCCTGTCTTTGGAAGGACACCTCATGCAGTAGGACAAGGATGGGACCTCCAAAACGGCCTGTGCTGGACTATCTCCCTGTCATTTCAATCAAGATGAAGGCCAGGCCAGGGAGGAGATATTAGAGAACTCTTGCTGAAGGAAAAGGAAATCAGCTGTGTCCCCTTGGCTGAAAGAGGAGAAGCAAAAGGTGTTTGGGAATCACAGATGTCGCCCAACAGCCACCCCTTTGCTGTGGTTTGAACCAGCCTGGTAGGGAGAAAAGGACAACACAGCAAGAGGTCATTGCACGTGGCTGCAAAGCACTCACCAAGGCATTACTCTGGCGAAGGTGAACATTTTAAGTAGCTTCTCTTACCAGGTCTGAAGGTGGTGTCAATTCATGTCACTGAGCTCCTCTCCCTCTTCTCTGGAGAGAAGAGCTGGGCAGGTCTCAGACCCAAGTTACGCATCAGATATTATTTGGCCCTACAGAAGTGGGGTCACTCAGGCAGCCTGGGTTGTCTCTGATATCAACTTCTGGGTGACCTCACATCCAGCGTGAAGACCTGGTTGCATTTTTATCTCCATCAATTTTTATCTCCATCTCCTGCTTTCTTGCCACCTTCAGCCTTCATTGGCCAAGCTGCCCCAGCTGCCACACTCCAAGCTCTAAAGCCATCAAAACTGGGATATTTCCATTGTAAGACACGGAAAGCAAAGCAAGCCCTCTAGGCTTGTGTGAAAGCTCTTCACCGAAACTCAGATCCTCACAAATGAGCTACCACCTCCTCTCCTGATGGACACAACTCTCCCATGGCTAGCCCCTGCCTTGCACTTCCAAAAGATAGACAGGTATCTCGCAGCTTTCTACAGCACATCTTGCATCCCAGATGCAGTCTGTTGGCCTGACCTGCGATCCCCTGGCATGTTTGGTTGTGGAGCAGGAAAAAGCCCCTGGAGACAGACAGGGACGTACCCACCCACTCCAAACAAACCATGAAGAGGAGCCCAGCACCTTTCTCATGTCAGGGTCTCAGGAGGATGATCTCGTGGGGGAGGCATCTGAGATGTTATCACATAGCATGTGCTTTGGGAAGCCCAGGACCATCCCTCCCCTGTTGGCTGGAGGAAAGGCTGAAACCCAACCCAGATCTCGAGGACGGTGGTGACCTTACCAGCTCTTTCGCTTCCATCAGAAGATCTTCAACATCCGAGAAGCTGAAGCTGGCTAATGTGATGAACTGGCTGACAACAGACACAAACTTGTCACCTGCTTGCTGAACCTGTGACTTCTGGAAGTCCAGCTCCTTTGGAGAAAAAAAGTAAATCTAGTCAGGTCTTGGCCGATGAGGGACACAAATGCCATCGGTCTCTATTAGTGCTGCTGGCTGTGTGCCTGCATTGGTGTCACAGGTACTGGCTGCACCTCCTGCCACAGCTGAGACCACAGATTACCCCCTCGTACACTATCATGCCTGCGCTACGCTTTTAAGGCCAAATCCTGCAGGAGGGAGATAGTGAAGCAGCATGATTTAGCAAGACAGCAATTCCTTCGGGATACCTCTACCATTTCATCACCACTCCAGCCGGGCTGCAGAAGCAGCTCCCCAGCCTGAGCCCCAGCCCTCTGCGGTTTTACAGCCAGAGAGAGACCCCTCGGCACATCACAGGTCCTCCGCAACCATCATCACTAGACTTCACTCAGCCTCCCTTGGCGTATTCGACGGAAAACACGCATGTGCCTAACCACACACGGCAACTTCGGTGCCAAAACAGCCCTAAGAGGACAGGCACACGTGCAGGGCAGGAAGGAAAGACAAACAGATCTCCAGGATGTGAGATAAAAGCAGCTTTGCTGGGAGCTCCCTCGCCTGCCTCCCTAAGGAGGGATGCCGCGGTGCCTGCCGTCAGGCTGGACTAGATTTGATTTAAATAATACTTACAGTCTCCACCGCTCTCAGGCCGCTCCTCAGAGTGTTTATTTCTTTCTCCAGCTCGGTCATGCTGTTGGAAATGGCAAGATGTTAATTTTCAGCCTTCCCCAGCAAATTCTACAGCTCTCTGACCAACTCGACTGTGTTTTTTCCACTGAAAAGACCCCGGTGCTGCACACATTGCCTCCTGTTTGCAGAGCAGCGTGTCTCCAGCAGCAAACCGGGCTGACAGTCTCTCAGCTGGGACAGCTGCCTATCTCAAACTGGCTGCAGTTGCTTGTTTTAAAGCAAAACACTTTTCTGTATATTTAATCAAAGGGACTGTGCAGGCTTAGCAAGCTCAGCAGCCTCCAGGCTTCTCCAAGCAAAAAGAGAGCTTAGGACAGGGCTTTGCTGGGCACAGATTTCTCTTGATTTCTCTTGAGGGCCAGCAGAAGATCGGCTGGTTGTCCCAGTGCACAGGGACATGGTTAGGTGAATGCCATGCAAAGCATCCTTCCTAGAAGCAAGGCTGTCATAAAAGGAGACAATCCAAATACAGAGAAATAAAAATAAATCATCACATCTGGCGCTGACTTTGTTTACACAAGGCTCAAGCCCCTGATGAGCGTCAAGTTCAAGTGCTTACGGGTTTCCACCACTCACTACATCTGAGTGGAAGCTTTCTCACAAAGACTCGATGACCACAGGCTTGACGTCTTTCCAGGGGTGTCTGTCCTAGGGTTGAGGTCCCTGGAAACGCTGATGTTGGGTCATGGGGCAAGCGTTCCTGGCAGGTTTAGTCTGGGAAAATGCAGTTTTGGGAGCCCCGTGCTCCAGCAGTTCATTACGAGCGGTGGGACTGACAGAGGCAGCAATTTTGTTTCACAGCTGTGGGGCTGGGGGGAATTTAGGGTTTTCCAGAGCTTTAGAAACTTTTTGGTTTCACTCTAGATTGGACCAAACCCAAATATTACATATGGTGTCCAGTTTAGAGCAAAATGATAAAGTTTAGGAGAAAAAAAAAATCCTCTCTGCAGACGTTTTCTTTCCCATACGTGTCTCTGCACGACAGCTGCAGAAAGACGAGCACGAGAAAGCCGGAGCCTCCACTGACGAGGAGCGTGCCCGGCTCAACCATGTTCTCAGCCGATGCTTACAAGTGCAGCCGCCACACACTTCTCGCACACCAAGATTTGTCCTGTCACTTTGTTTAATCCCTATGGCTGACAATTATTTTCCATTTTAAACGCCAGGATGTTTGCTTTGCACATTACAGATCTTCCATGGGGGAGACACGATTGCTTCAAGAGCACTTCGGAACTTGACAGACCCTTGAGCTGCTGTAAACTCCATGCATATTTGCCATCCCCTGTCTAAGAAGGTACATTTCAGGTCCTTTTAATGTCCAGAACACACACTGACTGCACAAACGCGTGATCTGTGCTGCTCAGCTCCCTGAAGCAGCAAAGCCCGTAAGCTCCCGCTGAACTTTAAAGCCGAAACAGAGCCTCTTTGATTTCAGACGAACTTCAGCACATACTTGAGGGCTTTGCAGAGCAACACCAGATTCCTCCTGCACTTGAAATTTCAGCGTGTGTTTAAGGGCTTTGCTGAACGGGGGCTTCTGCCAGCAAAGAGACAGCAGCAGCCTGCTCCAAACAGGTCACCGGGAGGCAGGCAGGGTTTAAAAGCTCGTTGCAAACACCAGAAGCTCCAATGTTGGTGGTAAAACAAGGACCAGACAGGACCCAGAGGCAGGTGAGCCCCTCGCCCCACGCTGCAGGCAAAGCCTCCCCGCCACACACAGATAAACCAGCTGCCCTTTATCTGCAGCCACACCGCAACCGCTTCCTTCGCGGATTACTTAACGCACCATTAGAAATTAATTAAATGCTTCTGCGGTGAGATAACAACAGGAAACGGCGGCTCCAAGCAGCTCTCCTCCCTTGCGGTCGGAGGCTCGGAGGCTCACAGGCTTTTTGCTGCCAGGGCTGAGATTTAAAGCCACCAGGTGATGTTTGTTTCTGTGTTCCGCATTGCTGTCTGGCCAGTGTGGCCGCAGCACAGGGACCAGCCTGGTGGCCACGATATGGCCAGGAGCATGAGCAGGGGAGGGCACGGAAAGGCAGAAGAGGTGCTCCCAGTGTTCCCAAGCATCCCGTAAGTCTCTGCTTACTTGACTTTGGCTGCCTGGGGGATGTCTCGCAGCTCCTCGTGCAGGTGGAGGACTTTGGGGTATTTCTTCTCAACAATAGTGATGAGATAGTGCAGAAGGGTGATGTTCCTAGGAGAGAGGAGAGGTGGGTAAGGTCAGCGTGGCGGCACCACGGGGAGCTGAGAGTTCAGCTGAATGCCCTGGTTAAAGCCCAACCCTGGTAATGAACTATTTGGGGATTTCTGTAAGGATGCTGTTCACTGCCTGTCTGGATCCAAGAGCAGGGGACGTGGGATGGGTCAGCCACACGCACAGCCACACAAAGCAGCTTGGTCCCTGCCAGCAAGGGCCAGCCACAGAATGGACTCGGGAGGTGACCTAAACATCACCATTCCTGTCCTCTGTTGTCTTTACTGATGGATGAGACCAGGCAGGTTTGAGACCTGACCCAGCTCCTCTTGCTCCACGCAGGGAGCTCAGCAGTGGAGAGCAAGCCAGGTGATGGCTGTGGCAGTGTGGGGGGGGCTTCACAGGGTATCCCTGTGGAGAGGAGCCCCTGGTACCCCTCCTCCAGCTGCCACACCACCGCAAGATGGCTCTTGGCTTCTCAAAGCAGGGAAAAAGCATTTGGAGGATGACCAATGAGACAATGAGCCTTGGCTGCTGTTTAGCTGGCCCAGGAAGGAAAGCCCCCATGGATTCCCGTGCTGATGTGCTTCACTTGAAATGTGTCCTGCTTCAAAACGGACATTTACTTAATCGGATGTGCCAGACAGGGTGGCAGGACGGAGGGGACTGCTCCCACCTACCCACATCCCATAGGCAGTGCTAATGACCCCTCTGTTCCCCCAGCATCCCTGGGGCTCGTGAATGCTCCCAAGGACGAGGGGCAGGGGCTGCTCACTTGTCAATGCTGGACTTGGTGTCCGCGATCTTGTTGAGGCTGGAGATCTTAAACCCGAAGGCGTTGCCCCTCTGGCCCTTGTTCATGTAGTTCCCAAAGGCCAGGACCACCTCCAGCAGCTGCTGGAGGCTGCTGCTCTGCAGCACTGCCTTGGAGCCGGCGCGGATGGCTGAAAGCAGAGAGATGTGGGACATTACCCCCTGCCATGACAGCACACCGCTCCCCTTTTCTTGCAGCAACCCGTTCCGTGCCCCCATGGCCAAAGAGTGACCACCAGCTGCCTTCCTCCCCCTGTGTCACCACAACCTCCATGCGCACCAGGCTTGCCCTGGCATGGAGGGATGCTCTTCTTACAAGCGCTCCCTGTGCCAGCACAGGGTCCCTTAGCAGCTCTGGACACTTGCCTTCCACCTTGGGTTTGACTTCTGCAACTCTCTCTGCAAACTTCTTCTTGAAGTAGAGGGACTGCAGCCTTTGCTGATAATGGTTTATCCTGGAAAAAAAAAAAGAGGTGCAGGTTGAGCGTTGCTTGCCCCAGGCGGAGCTCCGCTGCTCTGCTGCTCACAGCTGTGCTTACACAGCACGCTTGAGCCACGGTGATTAAAAAATAATGACTGCATTTCTCCCCGAAACTATATTGGGATGGGAAAAAATGTCAACTGAAGACAGAGATGTCCTGTGGTGAATCCAGGTGGGCTCTTAACCACATGCTTAAGCCCATCCTTTACTTTGCACGTTCAACAAGTGCATTTTTACACCCTATTGCTATGAACAAACAGTTCTCTTACAGCCACTCCTTAGCAAAGGTGCTGATGAGGTCTGGGCTCCCAATGGCTTTGTGATGAGCTGTGGCTCAACACAGGCACACCAACTACCAGCACTGGTAAAACTGGACCTTCAGAGCCTCAAAACGATGGCCTGGGCTGGAAAACCACCAGCATAGCCCAATCCATCCCTTTCCTGGGCAAGTTAGGGACGGCTCTGCTCGTGTCAGTTGTATTTAGGCTAAAGGAGATCTCACTTGTACACAAATCGCAGCCTGATTTGAGTCATTCTGACCAAGGGTCCATGGGAGATGTGCTCAGAGACAAGGCTGTGCTGTTGTTGTACTGATCAGAGGTGACAAAGACATCACACTTGGTTACAGACCACAGGGCAAATTAAAAAGCTGTGCTGGAAATCAAGGAAAATATTTGCATCGGCATATTGTGCTTTCCAAAAGATGGAGGCACAGGAGCAACACTTGGGCAAGAGACAGTGAAGAAGAAAGGCGACCTGCCACAGGAAAGCTAATTCTGAGCATCTTCCAGCCCCGAGGGCTCAGGTCAGAACTTCACAGTTCCATCCTGCTTGTCTTAGACACTCAGCAACTACACGGTGCATCGCCTTGGTGTTCATCGGCACGTTTCTCAGGGAGGACAGGAGCGTTTCTATTTTTGATCTCCTGGTACGATCTCAGATTGTAAAACTCACTGACTTTGCGAACAAGTGACTTGCTTGAAGCTCAGCTAAGAAATGCAAATCGCTCAATACTCAGTTGGATTTAAATAAGGAGCTTCAAGATTTGAAACCAGCACCTCTGGAGGATGTGCATGCAAAAGACAAGGTTATTCATCCCTGAAGACTTCTAAGCCTTAAACGATTGCTACCAAGAGCAGGAAGCAATGCCATTTCCTTTCTGTCTCATATATTTTCAGGAGCCCCAGGGACAAGTTGTTTCTGAGGTGAGGAGTGGGACTCATCTACACAGCAGGGCAAAATTTACATACATCAGGCTTGAGTATTCATTAGGATATGTTCATGTGAAGGGGAAAGGAGCACCAGTACAGTGCTGTTATCACTCAAACAGCACTTCCCACCGGGGCACGATGCAGATCACACCGCCTTTCACAGAGTTGGGCCAGACTGAGCATTTCTCCCCCAAAACGAGAGGGGAAATGTGTTGGGACATCCCCTGGGAAGCCAACACCTCTCCCCAGAGGATCCATCTCCCCATCTCTCTACTCCCTGCTCCATCCAGCTGCTGCTTGTCTGAGATGCAGAACCCTGATTTTAGGAGCACAGCATCACAAGGGATCCTTATGGGTGGGAGCACCTTGCTTTGGCCCACTTGTCTCTTGACATGAAAAACAGCGAGCAGGGCATATTTCCCAACCCGGCTCTAGGAAACAGCTGTCTCACAACCAGCCCGTGCAACCACTGGCCAAAACACGCGTCTCCTGGGCCACCAACCTGCTCATTTCGAAGAGGAACCGGTCAGCCTTGGCCATACGGTCCAGCTCGTGCTTGTGCTCTTCCAGGAGGTCAATGTCACCCTTTTCAGGAACAAACTTCAGGAGCTAAACAAGGGAAAGCACACTTGTGGACATGAGGTCCATGCACAGTTTTACAGGAACAAACCAGTGATTTATTTAGAATCATGGAACCATAGAATCATACAATGGTTTGGGTTGGAAAGGACCTTAAAGATCATCCAGTCCCAACCCCCTGCCATGGGCAGGGACACCTCCCACTAGACCAGGTTGCTCAAAGCCTCATCCAGCCTGGCCTTGAAGATTTGCTTGAATCTACTACCTTTTCAGCATGTACAGGCAGTGACCCCAAGGCACACGTGAAATAAATGTTATTGCTGGCCCTGTAACCTTCCTCCCATTACCCCATCACATTAGTGTCTCTTGCTTCCGCCCTGCCGTCACTCCGGTTTTACAACAGATGTACTATGTCTGCTCCAAGGAGGTTTCGACATCAGCTCTGCCAGAGGAGATGTTAGGGACTTTCATTTCCTGCAACCCTACCTATTTGCAGATGGAAATTTTGTGCAATTAATCCTCCCACGTCCCCTCCGAAAGTGCAATTAAAAGCTCAGCTTTAAGGAGAGATGACTAAAATACTTCCAAAGGGATTCAGAGTAGGTGAAAAACGGGATTCCCTTTTCGAGGACAGCACAAAAGCTGAACAAGCTTTGAAAAATAAAACCCCGCTGAGCATGAACTTCAAGCCACAGCCACAAAATGTGCAACTGGCTCAGCCCTGGGTCCCAGGGCAGACGTGGGTACAGGCATGGCCCATGGAGGTCATGCTGCCCCTAGCGCTGATGCTACAACTGAGCTGCTTTCCTGCTGCTCCAGCCCACTTGGGTGGTTTTTCACCCTGTGGCAGGTAAATAACCTGAGATGCCAACACACTTCCCAAAGCCGTGGTTTGGTCCTGAGCACCTTGCACAGTGTGGTCTCAGCATAAGGCAACCACAGAGGAGCACGAAACATGTTGCCCACCTGCTCCAGCATGTCTTTCGGGAGGTCCTCCTGCTCGTCCATCGTCAAAATCGCTCGTTTGATCTCCTCGTTGGAGAGTTTCAGCCTGGGAGGTGGAGGGGAAGGAGAGTTATCCCAGCCCAGCTATCAGGCAAGGTTCAGGAGTGTTTCCTTACACACCCATGCAACACGAACAGCTTCGGTCCCGGCCAGCAGCAGCATCACAAATAACATCATACGGTGTGGTATGAAGAAGGACGTGTGAGAAATGTGGTGGGACCATGCTCTGCCAAGGCAGAGCAGAGAGCAGCCCTGACCCCACTGCGAATAGGGGGTCAAACCCCACCAGCCCATTCCTTCTCCCTGCACCGCAGTTGCTGTCCCCTATTTTATAGTATTTTATATGTGTTGCAATTAGTGTATTATACATGTATTAAAAACATATAACTTTTATATGCTCCTGGGATGTCAGCATCCCCGAAGGCCACAGGGCCAGTGGGGGTCAACGGCTCAGCCCGAGCTCAGGATTACAGCTTAGCACTGAACCCACTGCCACAACCTCTAAGGAAAATTTGGCCAATTCCTGCTGCTTTTCTTGGGTTTGAACATTGCCACCCCCACCACTCCCAGCTGCCTTCGGCTGGAGTCTCTAGGAAGAAAGAGAAAGAAATCCAAAATTTGGGGAAGCAGATGTTCAGCATCCCAGGAAACCCATCGACTCTTTTAGGGGGGGGATTCAATGTGCTTCAAACTGTAACAGGTTGGAAACCGGCTCCCCCTCCACCTTTCTTCCTTCACTTCGCATAACAGGAATTGAAGACACAGCCTCAAATTGGAGCAGCCATCAATCACAGTTTAATACGTCTGCAGCGCTCCCCATGACCGCTCCCTGCAAGGGCTTTGATTGCAAAACCACACATATTTTTTTTCACATTTCTGCATGGCAGTTGATAAAATAATCTAAATGCAAAAGAGGGAAAGACTAGAAACTCCTGCAATTCTATCTACCAACTTCCCACCCCTTGCCCAGCTTGCAGTGGTGGTTAAAGCCATTGCAATAGATATAGCTTAAAAAAAAAAAAAGCCCTGTACTTGCATGCACGGAAAGGTCACACCGTTAAAAAGACCTGTTCTTGGATTTTAAGGAAACCCATTGCCCCAGTCTTGGCAATCAGTGCTCCCAAGGGATGCAGAAACACTGGATGTGGCTCAAATGAATGAGCTGAAACCAGAAACATGTCCTAGAGCAGGATGTGAGACCTTGGAAGTCAACCTGATCAGCAGATCAAAAAGAAAATCGGGAGCTGACTTGATCACTCCAAGAAATAAAATGAGGGTAATTTTCATCCCAGCATCTCCTTGGGGAGCAGACGGAGACTGCGGAGTTAGATTTTGGAAGATGAAGCTGCAGCAGGAAGGGTGCTGGTCTCTCAGACCAGGCTAGCAAGGGCTTGGTTTAGCTTCAAATCTTTTGCTCAAGACTGGAAGCGAAGGATTAACTCTATCAGGGCTGGTGGATCTTACAGACCTGGCAAGCAAATATTTGTTCCTTATGAGTTCATGTTTCTCATCTCATACCTGGTCCTTTCTCACCTCCTGCTTGAGGGAGGTCCCGAAGAAAGAGTTTGTTAAATGAGGAGTGACCTAAAACCTTGCCTCAGCCGGGGGAGGAAGCTCAAAGACTGTACTGAGCAGCACCCAGAACAATTGCTTGGGTGTCCCACAGGATCCGTGAAAAATCCCCTCTGATGCTTGCAGTGACAAGAACTATGTCCTGGGGACACCCTACCTGTCCCATACAAGGGCAGTGGCCATGACGGATATGACCTGAGGTGGGACATGAAGCTGCAGGAGGGATCCTTTTAAATGCAAGCAGTGACACGAGAGCTCAGACCACCACATCGGCTCCTACCCCAGTGAAAAGCAGACAGTGGCTGGGTTTGGACATTTTGGGGACCTCTGGGAGGCAAAAATGCTCCTGGGGCAGCTACCCCTCATCCAAAGCCAAAGTGAACACCTAAAGTGCACATTTTCCAACAAGATTGTTTCCAGGAGGGTGGTGAAAGATGAGGGTGACTTTTGTTAGCCCTGCTCATTAAAAGCAAAGTCAATAATAGAATAAATTAAGAAAAAAAAAAAAGAGACTGAAAAAGCTTTTCTCAGGAATCATCAAAACCCAGTGCCAAGAACAAGAGCCTGCCCCGGCATCGGCAGAGAGCAAGCGCGGGGCGCCAGAAGAAAACAGCTTCTCAGACAATTTGATGGGAAAGGGGCCAGTGAAAGCTAGAAGCTTATCTATAACCACAATAATTATCATTGTTGGCAGCAGCTGTCGAACGCGAGCCGTCTGAGAAGAACGGGGTCACAGAACTTGCTGTCACAGGGATTTAAAGCCAGCAGCCCGCCGATGCGAAGTGACAGCTCGCCGGCCTGACAAGCGCGGGGCTGTTTTGCGGGGCTTTTGTAGAATCCCGCAGAGGACGTAATAAGTGTGAAGGGGAAAAAAACCAAATTCCGCCGGGAAAGGGACGCGCCCTCTTGAAAAGCCACATTCATTTGAGAAAAATGCTCCATGCCGCCTCGCCGAAGAGAGGAATCAAACGAGCCATTCACCGCCAGCACGGGCAGAAAGCGAAGGAGTAAGGGCTTGATTTGCATCTTGCAGAACTCAGCACTAAAAATACACACATGTACCCAGGGAGCAAAAGCAAGGACACGGTGGGATCTCAGAGGAAGACCCGATAATGCACTGACATCGGCAAAGCATTCTCCAAAATAAAAAAGAAGCAAAAAGCAAGTGTTAAAAATATTCTTGTGCTGCATTACAAGCCGGAGGAAAATCCAGTGATCTCACTGTGCAGTAATTTCTCCCAAAGCAAGGGAAACAGGCAAAAAAATAAATCTACAGAGAGCGATAAAGTATCTCGCTGGCCGTAATCTTTCCACGCTGCAAGCCAGACAATGCCTGGTGAGCTTACAAACGTCTGGGCTAGATCAGGGGCCAAGCTTGCAGGTCCTTTTGCATGTGAAAGTCTGTTCGTCCCCGTGGTGGCCATGCGAGCGAGGCAGGAGAGCCGCAGCCTGGCTGCAGCTAGCCACCCTGTGACACCAGTCCCTTTGCAACACTGGGACCAGGGACCCGCTGCTCTGCCCAGCTTAGGGATGGGACGCTGGGGTAGGCAGGGATGAAAGGGTTTGTCCAGTGTCACACGGAGTCTGCTGGAGATGCAGGGGCTGGACCTGAGCCCACCAGCAGGATGCTTGGGCTTCATCCCTACACTGCCCCTCCTTTTAGCCACTTGGCATCAAGAGTAAATCACCCAGGAAGATTTTGGGGAGAGAAATGCAATTGTGGTCCCTTGCAGAAATAGGGGAAAGAGCAGATCTGGCTGCTGTTGCAGTGCTGGAGAAATGCCCTGCCCAGCAGTCCTCTCTGCCTGTGTGTCCCCAGGAGTGCCACAGGATCAACCCCAGAGCACCTCCAAAGGAGCAGGTGGCACAAGCTGCTGCTCCCCCAGAGCCGCTCATCCCCGCAGGGCTCCAAAGCTGTGCGATGTGCCTGGGAAAAGCCCTATGAGAGGCCTGGGGACCACCCTGCAAGGCAGGTCTGAGCCCGCTTCTCCCTAGGGAATGACCCCAAGGGGAGGGCAGACAGGCAGCAGCCTCCATCGTGCCCTTTTTGTGGGATTAATTACTGGCAACTCGTTTCCAGCCATCGCTCCCTTGGAAGAGAAAGCTTTGCTGGTGAGATGAATGAAGACCTTTACTCAGTAAGACACACAAGATACCTTTGAAGTTAAGTGCTTGGGTAGCTCCCTTTCCCACCAAAGGGGCTATTTGTGTGCTTAACTTTCAATTATACACTTAAAACTCTGTCTGAATGACACCTAAACCCACTCTGATCACACTCAGCCTAAGTACGCCGGGGAACAGCCCAGACAGTGCCCCAAGTCCCATCGCTTTACTCGCTAATAGCTGGCTGCCACAGACGTACTCATTTGCCTGCTGCTTTAAACTCCCCTTTCATCCTCATCCTTTTTTTTTGGACTGCTAGGAAGTATGAAAATCCCCAGAAGCAACGCAGAGCAGAAACAGCCATAAACACAGCGATTTTACCACCGAACGCTGCGGCACACGGCTCATTGCACCCATCCCTCCCGCTGCCCACGGGGCTGCCGACCACCTCCGGGAGAGCCTGAAAAGCACCAGGGACCACTTGTCACCCACCCAGAGGTTTTGGGGTTGTTTTTTTTTGCAGGCATCAGCCTCTACATGCTTTCCAGGGAAGGAAACCAGCTGAGTTTCCCAGGTGATGTACTGGCTCTGCTGTCTGGGAAAATACAGAATTTGGGCACCGCAGCTGCAAGCCCAACCTGCCAGCGATGCTGCTCCATCCTGGCCAAACCCGAGTGGCACAAAAGCTTCTGCACTTCCAGGCAGCAGAGCGAACATTTCTGAATGGAGCTATATTTTGCTGCTGTTGGGTTGTATTTTTTTCTGGGTGAGTCAGAAACAAGTGGCATTTTCTGCTGCTCTTTGTGATTTTTTTCCCCCTATGCGGATGGTTGATCCTTTCAGACCACCGCAGCCTGGCTCCTCCTTTCTCAGAAGCCAGTCTTATTGGTGTAGTTTATCTCGCCAAAAAAAAGCCCTTTTTATGCTCTTGGCAGCAAGCTGGAGATGGGATTAAACTGCTGTTAGCAGCGCAGGGCTGAGCCTGCCTCGCGAGGGGCGAGCTCCTGTCACCCCAGAGGGGGTGGGCAGCTGTAAGAGGGGGATATCCCCTCCCCGAAATCCAGATGTGACACAGGACACCCACGCAGGCAGTCAGGGACGAATTACACTGCTGCTCCTCGCACCCTGCTGATACCCAGCACTTTTCCCCCTCTTCAACCACCATCAAAGAGCAAACAATACCCAGGCTGAGGAAGATAAGAGGTGAAATCACCCCCCCTCCCATCCTCTGTAATGGGTACACCAGCACCTCTGGGGCTTTCCAGGGACACCGAATTGCCATGTACCCGGTTAAGTGCATGTCCCCCCTGTGTCACCCTGCCACGGGTAAGGCTATAGCTGGGTTCAGGTGTCGCTGGCTCTCCTCTCGTGCTGGCTCCTGTCATTAAAACTCCCCTGGGGATGAGGAGCAGCCCCCCCAGCGCAGGGCAGGGTATCGAGCATCCCCCTGCTCCCCAGAAGGTGAGAAGGGGTCAAGCGTACCTGGAGAGGAGGATATTGCAATTCTGAGCTCTCCGGCCATCTATAACTGAAAGCTCCTTGACTTTATGCCTGGAACTCAAGGTGTCATCGATAGCATCTTCCTTCTGCAAAAAAAAAAAGGAAAAAATAATCCTGGAGAAAAGCCATGGAGAAGCAAAGACATTTAGTACTCTCAGCACATAGCAGCGTGATACACAGCGGACCCCCATTAATCAGGAGTGTCACCACAGGTTATGGGTAAAACCCATCGCCTGTAACTGAAACACAGTAAGTCATTTCATAAACCAGAGCTGCCTTTGAAGCCACTGGTTAGAAGTGTAAATATTTTTTCAGACAGGGAAGATTTAAGATTCTACAAACACACAGGCGCTGCTGAATAAATAAAGCCGGGCTTTCTTAGCATACATATTTTTGATACTTCATTAAATCCTCACATGAAATCTTTCATTACAGGTTGCTGCACACACTCAACATCACTCTTGCTCTTCACCCCTGCTCCAAACATCTGCAGTCGCCCTTCACGCATCCGTCCTCCCGAGCAAGCGAACCCATCCAAGCTACCAGATTTGCAACCTGCAGCATTTGCTGCTCTTCCAGAGAAATTCTCCCCAAATAAGGGATTTGAAAGCAGGAATCGGTGTGGCACAAGCACTTACATCTCCTAAGCAGCCTAAATACATTATCTTCAACTGAGTACCGACATCCTAAATTGCAGTTGCAGGTGAATGGGCAGATCTACATGACAGCAATCTTGCAGGGTTGCCCAAGGGGTTCATGTTGCCTCCGGTTTTAATTTACCATATCACATGCTTTGGTAAGGTTAATCAATTAAAAGGCAGCTATTCAATCCTCCTGGAAGGAACACGACCTGGAGCTGCAAGGTCCCACGCGCTACAGATCCACACTAAACATCTGTGAGTGTAGGAGACCTGGCACACAGCCACTGCACGGGTTGAGCACACAGGTTCCCATTTTTTTACTCTTTTTCTTATTTGAATTAAAAAAAAAAAAAGCAGCTATGAGAAGGGGGAAGATGCTGGGACAGGTGGCACGAAGTGAAGGCAGTGGCAGGTGAAGGAAGGTGAGCCCCACCTCACCTACCAACTTCTTGTGTGCCTTCCCTGCTCTGGCCACGATGAAACAGTGAGCCTTAACCCACAGGTGTGAGTTTATTTCTTTCCATCTTTTGCAAAGTGAAAATGCTCAGGGGCAGGAGCTTCTCTGTGTTAAACTGCATCTGAAAATTCAACCCCTGGACTCAGATGTTGTCTCCAACTTCAGGCCTGACAGCAGAGAGGGCAGCTTCTTCCTTACCAGCCTCCCCAGCATCAATTTTCAAGTTGCTCCTCCTGGTGCTCTTTGTACCTCTCTGATTTAACCCCCACTTTGCCGCACGTTAACCCCCTGCAGCACTGCGTGCATCCCCTGCATCCCCTGCCCCGTGCTCCTGCGGATGCTCGCTTACCTGTCTGGAGTTACCGTTCACAAAGAAGTCCTACGGCCATAGCAGAAGCATGGAAAAAGGCAGTAAAAACACATGCAGTTCAGTGATGGCAGCAAAACCCAAAGGCATCGAAGCACAGTCAAGGGGAGGGTGCAACATGGGGGGCTCGGCAGCACTGGGAGGCACTTGGGTTCTGCCAGCGCCGAGGTAGGGGGGATGCACGTGAAAATGTGGGGAGGATTGAAGGATGTGCACAAAGGAGAGAGATGGCAGGAGAGAGAGAGCTGGCTCCAGGAATGGATCAAGCCAAAGTGCTGCTGTGCAAGGAGTGAGGAGGGGACATGGGACGAGGTGGGAGGACACTGGACGAGCCCTGCGGCTGCTCCGTGCCGGAGTTGGCAAGCGCTGGCCCAAAGGCACAGCACCGCTCAGCCCACCATGCCAGGGAAGAAAATTGCTAGTTTTTTTGCGCATCTGAGAGACTGAAAAGCCAATGCGATTGCCAGGAAAAACAGGACTTTCAAGTGGAAATAACGAAAGGCTCATCCCAGAGCAAATCTGGCCGCAGAAAAACTTTACCATTTGCCATGGCAACACGTTTCCCCTTGATTTCTCCTCCAACAGGGCACATGCACACACACACACACACAAGGGTTTTCCCTCCTCGTTCCCTGGGCTACATCTTATTTTTTGGGGGGATGTTTGGCTCAAGAGACCAGTCGGCGGCTCCACGTGCCTCCTTCAAGTTTGTCATCCCCAAACACAGTCCCAGAACTTGCGTCTTTTTAAAAGAAACCTTGTCTATGCAGGTTGTCCCCTGACCGGCTGCTGAGGCTGGACCAGCCCAGGACCCACACGTGGCACTGGGCAGGAGGATGGAAAAGCCTCTGTTAGATGTCACCGAGCAGCCAGGCCAGAGGACCAGCACCCACCGGGGGCTGAGCTGTAGGAATCAAAAGCCCCAGGGCTAAAACCGTGAGACAGAACAAGACGTGCCAGGAGACAAAGAAACATCGGCCAAGAAGAGGAGCAACCAACCATTTCTTTGGCAGAGGGATGGGCGCCCATGGGGTGCAGCCTGGGCACCCCGGCACGGCACTGTGCCAAGTGGTTCCCCGAGGCACCATCGCACCCGTCTGCGTAGAAACGTGTCCAAGAGCTGCCACAACCATCCCCAGGAACAGAGCTCCAGCAGTGCCACCATATCAGGGGCTTTGGAAGGAAAGGGGGACCTGCAGACCCTGAATAAGGACCCCCAAGCTGCCACTGCTGTACTTCAGGGAGGTGAGATGAAAAATTGTAAGATTTGGCTGGACGTGAGGCTGCTGCAAAGGCAAATTTAACTCCATGGATCAGTTAAGGTTGAGGATCAGTGTTTCATAAAGCAACCTCTTCCCAGCAGCCTCCTTTGTGGGACAGGCACAAAGCACACCCAAAAGCTGCAATGGGTATCTTCTTGTTCAACTGGTCCTTAACTGGGAAGCCTTCCTTCCACCCCAACACTCAGACATGCCCCACGATGCTCAGACACCTGCTCCCCGCTGCTGGAGAGGAGAAGGACACGGTGGTCCTCCCACAGCCTCCTGCTCCAGGAGAGGGAGGGATCCTCTGCACTAAGGCAGAGAAAAGGCTCATTACAAAAACCTTCCCTCTCTGCCTCAAACCAGTCTCATCCCTGCCCCTTTCCCTTGCATGAACCGCAATCAGCCTCTGCTGCAGGATGGTGGTGTAAGGAGGAACAGCATAAATCCACTGTCACTGTCCCCACAAACATTCCCCATCCCTGTTGCCCCTGGCCCCTGTGCTGGTCACTCTCACGTGCACTGGAGCTGGAGGCTTTTCTTCATCCTTTTTTGGGAGATGAATTCTTTCCCAGCTCAATGCTAAGCCCCTGGTTCAACAACACATATTTTTTCCACTTGGCCCTGGCTCTTTTACATCACTCACCGCTGCAGGACCTGCCAGGACCACCCTGGCTCTGTCACTGCCACTTATCAGCATCATTCCCAGCCTCTTCCCCTTGCAGGCTCTCAAAACATCTCCCACGGAGATGCAGACCCCTGGCTGAACATATCTAAGCCCTGATGGCCCTAGACTTGCTTTTCTCCATCCTTAAGCAGCTACCCCCAGCCCTGCCGGGTCCTCACGCCACAGCCTGAAACACAAGAGCTCCTGTTGGTTTTTCTGTTATATGTAGCAAGACTGGTAAATGCTGGTATTAAGTAAAGCTGCGGGGCTGAGCCCTGCTCTGGGGACAGGGACATCTGCAGAGCCTCGGCGGGGAGGATGGGGAGGATACAAGCACCCTTGTTTTGCCTAGCACAAGGAAGGGATGCTCCCAGGCTGAGCCCCAGGAAGCCCAGGTGGAAAGGGCCCTTCCCGAGAACTGCAGAGCTCACTTCATACCCTGCACTTACATCCCATCCTGTGATGTGGGAAAGGCATTTAAAGAGATGCTTAAAATTAAGCACCTCATTAAGTCTCGGGTCTGTGCACTACTTAGGGATTCCCAGGCACCATGGCAATAAAACCAGCCAAATCCCATCAACAGCAGCCCCGCAATAGCCACATAGGGGGGGCTCAGAGCTCTCTGCACCATGCACACCCCTGTACGCTGTCCCTGAACCCTGCTGGGACATCAGACACAGCGAAGAACCGCTCAGGGAAGTGCCCCGTGGTGCAGTGTTATCCCAAGCAGCATGGGACAACGGCAGCTGCCTGCAGATCTGTCCTGCCGGCAACGCTGGGGCACACGGCCAGGCACCCCCTCCCCATGCTGGAACTGCAAGCAGGGGCACCATGGGACTCGCAGATGAGCTGTCACATGCTTTCAGGTCCAGGGGGATGTGTCCCATCACTTAACTCGCACAAACCAGTGCAACAATGAGCCACATGGAACTTGTGTGTCATGCTCCCAAGGGTGGCTCCAGTCCCAGCAGCATCCCACGGGTGAGCTTTCACCTCCTCTTTCCCAATCTCCCTTCAAGACACTCTCGCAGCATCTCCTGCCAGTCCCACCCCAGTCCCTGGCTCCCACCTTCAGCTCCCTGTTGGTCCTCATCCCATCTGAGGAGAAAACCCGTGTCACAGCTCTCCTTGCAGCATCTCCCCCTTCTTGCTGGCCCTGAACCTAACCAGCCACTTCACCCAGCAGGACCTCAGCCAAGCCAAATTATTTTTAAATTCCTGCCCAGCAATAATCCACAGCACACCAGGTGAGTCACAGACTTGGGCAGGCAAGCCAGACGGCAAATCCACTGACACACCAGGTTTCTATTCTTGTTTCTCTTCCATTTCCATCTCATCTTCAGACATGCCCTTCAGTAGGCACAAGTCAAGCTCCAAGAACTCCAGGGGAAAGAGCCAGCATCGTGGTCACCTATTCCCAAAACAGACCAGGGCAGCACGTGCTTCTGGTGTGTCCCTCTTGATGTCTGCCCTGCTCTAATCCACCCTGATCTTTCCCTCAATTAGCCTCTGGAAGAGATTAAACTCTCACGTTGCCTAAGGAGCTTATGTGTCAGGTCCACTCCTTCCTGGCACCGTCACTCTGCCTGAGCCTGGCACGAGCAGGACAACCTGTCCTCTCCTCCCAGCAACAACGCACCAGCTGAACACGACTTCAGCCTCTCTCCTTGCTTTTTCTCCTGCCTTCTTGAAAAACTCATTGCTTTTGCCCATCGTGGTGCCACCTACGGTAAAACAAGTGTCTAAATTTCTTCGTTGTGCTTTGATGCCTTCCAAACTTGAGGAGGTTAAAAAGCAGAGACTTTTGCCTGCAGTGTCGTTATTTTGGTTTGGGATTTGCTTTTTTGTTCAAAGCTCCCATTTTGCTCTGGGCTCACTACAAAAATAAAAGAAGAGATCCACCCATGGTAGATGTGGGCAAAACTTAGTCCTTCTTGGCCAGAGAGGGATAGAAATTTTCCACCCTATGTGGAGACACGAAGCAGTTGTTGTTAAGAGCAATCCAAAAATATTACCCAACTGTGGCCACATCTGGGGGCTATTTTCATACATTCCCTGTCTCTCTTTTTTTTTTTTCTGCTTTTTTTTTTGGTGATCCATCTTCATAATATGTGGTCAGGTGTGTGGGCAGGGGCAAAA
>WKFP01014311.1:1077910-1143230 GCA_011057875.1 Pterocles orientalis | reverse complement strand
GCCTGGATGTGTTCCTGGGTGATCTGATTTAGGTGTTCCTGCTCTGGCAGGGGGATTGGACTAGATGATCTTTCGAGGTCCCTTCCAATCTCTAACATTCTGTGATTCTGTGATTCTGTGAGAACAAAAGCAAATTTTTTAAAAAAAGAAGTCGCCTGATTTGCCTGAACAGATGTGAGGGTCCTGGTGGCTCTTGGCCATTAGAAGAACCAAGGAAAAGGAAAAAAATGACAAGAGGCCAATTGAAAGAAGCAAGCAGTGTTTCAGGGTCCTTGCCTCTCTTGTCCTGTTCCGCCCCCATTTATATTTCTATTTAACTCCCCATGCTGACGGAGAACTCAAATCCAAAGCCATGACCACAGTGATGAAGCCAGGAAACAGAAGGGAATTACCTCATAGGTTTCGTCCGCAGTGCAGTCTTCAAACTTTCAATTGTTTTATTTCTCTCCTCCTCGTCTTCTTTTTCCAAGGCGATCAGTGATTTTCTCTGCAAAAGAAGAAAGGAAGATGTGAGAGAGGAGGTTTCCGGGAAAAATATGTGCCCGAGGAGTGGGAGAGCCTGCTGCCCACCATGCCAAACCATGGGGACAGAGCTGGGATCCTAAATTCACTCTGGAAGTCTAAAAGTCCAGATCCTTACAGCAACTGCACAAGCCAGTGACAACCCAAACCCACACGGGCTTGGTGCAGTTGAGCAGCAGAGCAGTGCTGCCGACCTCCGTGCATCTCCCTGTTCACTTGGGTTTTGCTTCAAAGCAGCAGGAAACGAACATCAGCTGGTGCTGAGCAAAGCCACAGGAACCCTGCACCCTCTTCCCCAAACCAGTCCTCACCCCCCAGCAAGATGCTGGGCCGAGACAACCGGGACAGCTGGATCGCCACCTCAAGAGGACACTCAGCTTTGTCCAGCGTGATCATTAAGTTCCAGAGTTAACGCCCTGCAGGTAGGAGTGGAGTCACCCCAAACTGCTGACCTGCAACTCATCCAGACAAACCCATGTCGGAGGATGCTCACGACTGTTCCCCTGCAACCCTCAGAGCAGCGAGAGGGCAAGGCTGCAATTCAGGCAAGGAGCATTCCAGCTCATGGGCTCTAGAGGTAAATCCTGGCATGTCCCCTACAGCCCATGACCCTCCAGGAAATACACTTTGTAAAAATAAGTGCATCGCAGTATCCTTTAAGAAAGTGTTTGGCTGAACCCTGCTCAGAGGTGCTGCAGGTGACATCCAGGTGACATGAATCTCGATGTGTTTCCAGGGCTGGAGGGGGCTGTGAGGATGCAGAGGGCTAACTGGGGGTGCACAGAGGGAAGGTGCTAAATAGGGATGGGGGAGAAGGAGGGGTCCTTTAGCCTCATCTGGTAACCATGCATGCTGGCAGGAACCCCACATCTCTGCAGAGGAGGTGGGGGGCTCAGGGGATGCCCCACAGCCTGGAGGGGACGGGATGCTGCAGCTACGCTCAGGGTTAGCCTGGGTGGGTCCTGCCAGCCCTGTCACTCTCAGGTGTCCCAATGCAATCCACTAATGCGCCTCTGTGTTGGGGACAGTGGCTGTGTGCACGGGATGCCCTCGGCATCTCCCACACTGGGTTTTGCTATCAGGCTGGGGGCCAGTAGATATGAAGAGCTGCACTGGCCCCCGCATTTAACCCAGATACTCTTCAGCAGTGTGTCAGGGAGATCAAAGCCACCCAGCAGGCATCTGGCAGGCTTTGATCACGAGCTCTGCTCAGGCTCAGGGCTTGGACCAGCCCTGGACGTTCCTGCCTTCCCCAAGGGGAGCAGCACACTCCCTCCTGGCTTGCAGCCCCCTGCTCCTCCGCTCCGTCCCCACTCCCCAACCGAGCCCCACCTTCCCTATCACCTTGGCCCCACGACAGCAGGGTAAACACAGGGAGAAAAAAAAATAAAAAAAAAATGACGCTTTTCTTGTTTGTTTTCCATGCTGCTCCCCTCCCTAGTGCAGTGGCCATGAACCTTGGCACCTTCAGCCTCCAAAAGCTGGAGTGAGGATGGAGGGGCTCTGAACTGTGCAGCCTTGCAGGAATTAAACTGTATTTACTAAAGAAAAGAGTATTAATTCTGTCTCACCCAGAAGATGTCAAAATGAAAGCATTTCACAGAATTACACCCAAGCCCATTGGCAGGTTGGGGCTCGGGGGACACCTGGAGCCATGGCAGCTCCGTCAGCCCCCATGGGATGGACAACCTCCAGCGCCGTGTTTTGCCATGACCACCCAGCACAGAAGGTTGTCTTGGGTCCAAGATGGTAGCACTGTGCAATCAAATGGGGTCTTTACAGCCCGATGGCTGTAAGCTGCTGTTTGCCATCCACTGCGCAGCCTCCCAGCCCAGGGCAAGAGAAATGCCCTGTGGGCTGTAGGGAACATCTCCATTTTGCAGCTGTTGGTCTAACAGACGAAATTGCCTCTATAAACAACACCTGTCACCCTCTGGGGTACAACGGTGGCCGTGCTGCAGACTGTCATTGCTGCACTGCTGCCCCGTATGGGGTTTGCAAGCACCAAAGTGTTGGGGAAATACTTACAGCAGCCATTGAATTCAGCTGGTCGATATAAAACTCCGGCCAGCTGGTGGCTCCTTTATTTTCTTCCTGGTCCTGGAGCGGGGTGAAAAAGTGAAACAAAGACAGCAGATTAATAGAAATAGCAATAACATCACCCTCCCATCATGACCAGCCACCTCTGAAGTGCCCTTGAGCTCTTGCACTACTTTATATCAATATAAGTGTGACATTCTACATTACGAGTCCACCACCGACAGCTCCAGCTATGGGAACATTATATTGAACTGGCACATTTTATATATGATCCACGTCACACCGTCTGCCTGTGACCAAACTGCCCCAATGACATTGCATCAGTCTTGTGGTTATCAGCTTCGGAGAAACCACACTGAAACCCTACCTCCAGACTTCTCTTGTACCAACTCTAAAAAGCCCTTGAAGTTTTGGCTGCACAGCCTCGACAAATGTGCTTTGGGGGGACAGAAAGTCTCGTACCAGTAATGGAGAGTGAATGAATGTGACACGAACCAGGCTCCACTCCTGGAGCAGGACCATGACTCCAGGCACAGCAGACAACTCCTCTGGGGGCTTCATGAGTTGTCAGGAGAGAACCTGCACCTGGCAATGTCCTCTGTTAAAGGATGTCACTGCTGGGCCCGTGACCTATGACACTGAGTGATGCACAGCCTCCTTTGGTCATCCCAGTCTACTGCACCCTGCTTCTGGTGGGATGCACAAGGGGTTTTAAGGTTCTACCATGTTCTTGTTTACCCTGGAGAACAGGAGACTGAGGGGAGACCTTACTGCTCTCTGCAACTACCCAAAAGGAGGCTGTGGTGGGGTGGGTGTCGGTCTCTTCTCCCAAGTAACAAGTGACGGGACAAGTGGAAATGGCCTCAAGTTGCACATGGGGAGGTTTAGACTGGATATTAGGAAAAAATTCTTCACTGAAAGGGCTGTCAAGCATTGGAACAGGCTGCCCAGGAAAGTGGTGGGGTCGTCATCCCTGGTGGTATTTGAAAGATGTGTAGACGTGGCACATGGTGGTGAATTTGGCAGTGTTTGGTTTACAGTTAGTCTCAAAGATCTTAAGGGTCTTTTCCAGACTAAACAATTCTATGAATCTATGACTGAAGCACCTCTGAGCCCAGCTCAGAAAATTACGTTTTATGTCCCCAGGGACTGCTTGGAGCAAGTAGGCAGATTTTGAGGGAATATTTCAAAATCAACCCTTTTCCCCACTGTATTTTCCTAAAAACTTAAATCAAAGGAAGAAAAATGATTCACAGCAGAGATGTCGGTCTAGGCTGTAGAGTCAACCAATACTACACAAATCCCAGGCATCTCCCCTCACTAACCATCGTCAGTTCACAGCCTGACTTGCTGCACAGCTTTGCCCTCTCCTTAACTTCAAGAGACGTTTGCAAAGGTCACCCTACACCGCAATCGCCTGTGACGGTGGGAGCCGGACGACCTGCTCCTCTGCTCCCACATCCGTGCATGCAGACAGCTACCGATCCTCCAAATGATTTCAGCAAGCCCAGGGAGCAGAGTCCCAAATATTTACTGCAGTTCAAGAGGCATACGTGGGAAATGTTCGTGAGTCCAAGCTTCCCCAGCTGCAGCTTGCCAAGATGAGAACACACAGAGCCAGCGACAGGTAATCTGGATGGGACCCAGTTCCCCATGGGCAGCACAGCCCGTCCCCACAGACCCAACCCTCTGCTGTCAGGCTCTGGGATGGGGACAGAAGAAATTTGGGAGCAACGAGGGGCCTGGAAAACCCCTGGAGATCTCCTGTGACATGCTGAGGGCCAAGAGAAGCTGCTCATCCACTCTTATGGTCACCTCCAGCCATCTCACAGTGGCCGTGGTCCAGCCTGGCAGTAACCGGGTTGCCCTGAGCAGGTCTCCACGCCAGCTGCCCATGCACGTGGTTAGGAAAGGGGGGATGGAACTGGATGATCTTTAAGGTCCCTCCCAACCCAAACCATTCTGTGATTTTATGAAATGCATCCCCTGGTCAGGCTGCCCACTGATGGATGCATGTCCATGAGCCTGACTTTTTTTTTTATCTTCTATAGATCTAGTCAAGTTTAAACAAACAAACAAAAACTTTCCTGAACTGCATACAGCCCTCTCTGCCCTCTGCTTTAATACTTTAGGTTGTTCTCCCCTCCTTCTCCTGCCAAGAACCAAGGTTTTGAATGAAACGCTTGATTCACCTGCCCTCTGCATTTCTTTTTTTTTATTATTTTTATTTTACCCAAGCAGGAATCCGCAGAGGGCAAGAATTTTTCTGAGATGTTAGAAAAACAACAAAAAAATCTGTCCAACCCATGCTAGTGCCAAACCTAATAAATCTGAAGGAGGTCTGACTGCCTGCCTCTGCACGGATAGAGGACCATTCATAGTCATGCTCTGATGGTTTTTGCCAGCAACAAATAAAACTGTCCCCATCCTGTCCAAATAGTGTTTAAGAAAAGAGAAATGCTCATCTGCCGGCTGAGCGTGCAACACTCAGTCTGACGGGGAGAGACAAGGATGCCTTTGGTCTTCTTCCAGCCAGGAAAAACGGGATGCGCTGGCTTCTCTCTGCTTTCCCCTCTCCCGAAAACGTACCTCCAGGAAAAGCAAGAGGACAAAGGGTCAGAGAACTCTCACCATCTGCTGGCAAATGTATTCAGTGAAGCAATCCTCTCCAAATAACCTGGGGACCATCCAGCTGCCCATCCTGCTGCATTTCTGGCACCATCTGGGACCAGATGCAGGGACTGTCACCACCAGCATCAAGTCTGGTCACCTGAAGCCATGGCCAGGGGGAGGTTTCTACTGCATTAGGGGAAACCCAATGTCTTCCCAAGGGGTTGGGAAGAGGACATCCATGTGCAGCTTTCTGGTGGGTCAGAGCTTCCCACCGCTGGATTGTGCAGAGAAATTCCTGCCATGGATGCAGGAATCCTGCCAGCCAGTGTGTCCACTCACACATAGCCTGACAAAAGATACCCAAGTTGTTGGAAAGATGCTCAGGAGCATGGGGAAAGTGTGAGGGGGCTTGAGAAACAGGGGTGCAATTTATATTTATGAGTAGAATGGAAAGGCACCAATTATACCACTCCTCCTTCAGACCCAGGGTGGGAAAAGTAAACCGTCATATTTTGCAAAGTATTTATCACCCCAGGGAAATACACATAATTTCTGCAACCTGTGGGTTAAAGCCATCAGCTTAACCCAGGTGGGGTCACTAGCCCCCAGGAGTGAGGTGGGAGCAGGATTTGGGGGAACTGCCCATGGGTACATGGGGATGCGAGGTCAGGCTGCCCCAAGGGCAGGTTCAACCTGCAGAGCATCACTTGCTTCATTTTCCTGCAACTAAGGGCAGTTTCTTGGTGCTAGCCCTATTCAGTGCCACCCACCTGTCCTGCTGGATGACCCCACGGTCCCTCAGCAGTGCCAAGCAGCTGGGCTGAGGCTCAGGCCACCTTCCTGCTCAGTGACAATCCTGTCTGACACAGGCAGCCAGGTCTTTCTGCTTTCTCAGCTCGCGTTGCACGATGCCTTCCTAAAGGATACTCCCATCTGCTCCTGTCTGCAAAAGCACACCCTCCCTGGTACACGCAGCCATATACAGCACGCCGTCTATATGCACCAGACACAGGAGGTACATGTGGGGAAGGCACTGAAGAAGGGAGGGATGCCAGGGATCCATGAGCCCCGCAGATGTCTGCCAATCCCCCCTCCCCAAGCCATCCTATATGCTCTGCCGCAGGATGGCTCGGCACAAACCCTGCGGGTGAAGATTTTGATTTTCCCAGCTTTCCTGCCACACTTTAGAGGCTGGCATGAAAACTGTGCCCCCTTCGGGGATGGTGGAGCTGGGGCACCCACACGTGCCTTGAACATGGTCCAGAAAGGGACCAGATCCTATCAGTCATCTCCAGGAGACAACACTGCAGGTCCTCCCCATCACCCTGGGGTACCATCAACACCTCTCGTAAGGGGCATCCCTCTCCCACCAGTGCTCCCAGTAGTGATGCCAGCTGGGAAGGATGGCGAGAACCCCACCACTGCACAGCACCAAGAGTCGATGGGCTGTACCCAGCCAAGAGATTTAGGCAGGGAGCAAGACCCATGCTGGGGAATGGGATGGGAAGGCAGTGGGGCCGGCTCATCCCATATCCCGGAGCCTTTCCGCATGGTGTGAACACCTGTGAGGCAGGCAGGGATCCGGACGTGCTGCTCATTTAGGGCTGAAAGGAAGCGGTGGAGCAAAAAAATAAAGGTCTCCGGGGGGGCAGAGGGGGAGGCTGAACAACAAAATTGGCTAAACTGCTCATTTATAATTAACGTGCTGCATTATAAATATTTCCCTTTGCTTGACTCCCTCGGGCTCTTGCATTTCCTCCCTGAACCCCCCCCAATTTAGAGAGCACTCTCAATTAAGTGCAGCAGAACCTCATTAATTCAGATGAGCGGCCGGGGCAGGCTCGTCGGAAAGCAGCTTCCGAGGCAAAGGGGGACCGCACAATAAAGCAGGCAAAGATCAGGGCACCAGCTTCCCTCGGCTCCCTGCAGGACATTGCTCAGTGGTAATTACTGTGGCTAATGGTCTACAGCACACTGATAAGCGTCCTTTAGTGCATTCAGTGGCGATAAAGAAATATCCCAACAAAGTGATGAGCCCAGAGGGAAGTGACTCACAAGGGGTTGCTCAGAGGCAGGAGGAAGAAACCTCTTCAAGCATCATGGTTTGAAAGGGTGAATTTGTAGATGGTTTCCCAGCACCCAGGGTGGGTTTTGGGGATGTGAGTTTTGCAGCCTGCCTTCGACGAAGGATGCCCAGATACAGAGCTGAGTACCACCAATGTCAGCTCTCCAGGATGCTCCATCACATCCCACGCGGCTGGCACCAGGGACACAAACATCTCCGAGTTTCTTCTTCTCTGGGCGGTGTTCAGGTCTTTGCTGTGTTCGCTCTCCTCTCAAGAAGCACAGAAGCGAGGGTTGATCTGAACCTTGCTGACAGCCCGGTGCCGTGCAGCGGCTCACTACGAGCTGCTCTGTCACAGGCAGGCTGATGGCTGCAATTGCACAGCACAGGGACAGGTCTCCCTTCTCATCTGTAACACTTGCATCAACATCACTTCTTGTCTCCAGAAAACAGCCCCAAAATGCCCCCACGCACGTGCTCTGCTGCAAAAACTAGGAAACACCGAAGCCGTGCAGCCAAGGGCAATCTTTGCCTTGTCCCCCTCTTTCCTCCCACCTGCTCCCCCCAATACCTACTTCTTCCTTCCAGGGACCTGGCAAAAATACAAATCACATCAGCTGTGGCCCTGGTACCACTGTGCCCTTGCCTCTGCTTCCCTTTTGCCCCAGGCTCCATGCATGGGGCTGCTGGATGCTGCCGCTCAGACACACCGCGGTGGCAGTGGGGGGCTGTCATGGTGTGAATCCGATGAACAAGCTCCATCCTCTCCATTGGGAAAAGCTGCACTCAAGCAAGATGCCCCATTAGCAGAAGCTTTTCCAAGTGAAGGTCACTGATCCGCCAGCTCCCTTCGCTCTTCCCAGAAAGATTCCGCGCTCCCCAGCCCTGCCACGTCTTGGTGACAAGCCTGACGCTTCCGCAGCCCGTATGCCTCCCCCTTGGGGTGTCGGCGGCTCCCACAGCCAGGCTGCCCTTGCTCTTCCCAGACCATCCTGGGGACACTAGGCAGTGGCACAGAGGAGGTGGTGGCTCAGCCAGCAGTGGCTCGAAAGAAGTTTGCAGGCTGGTCTGGGCCCCATTTGGGCACCGTTATTTACACCTCCGTCAGCTCCTGCCCCTCTAACCTGCAGGAACACAGCCGTCAGGAGCGATGCACCCTCCTGCTGCAGTGTGTCCCCAAGGCAGTGGACAGAAAGACACCTGTGGAGCTCCTCAGTGCTTCCTCACAGCTGCTTTGTTTCCAAATCAAGCTTCTGGTGAGACCTTTTAGGTGCCCAGCCTGCAGGCATCATCGCTGTCTGATCCAGTGACCTCCTTTCCACACTCGCAGGTCGTGGTGGTGGTGGTGGATTTGGAACTGCTCGGGGATAACAGAGCCCCGGAGGGTGAGTGTCCGGGTTCCCCACCCACCTGATGTCCAACACACCAGGTTAGATCCTTCAAGGTGAAACCAAATCAGAAGGAAAGGGCTGTCTCTCAGCAGCCAGCTCCAAGCAAACCTTGGAGAACCTTTCAGCAATGACGCTTGTGGCTTTGACAGTCCACCTCCCTCTTGGCACCACCTGCACGGCTTGTCTGCCCCAGGAAAACTTCACACCAGGAGAGTCACAGCAAGGGGTTAAAAAAAACAAACCTTCTTCAGCTGGCACCTGCTGCAAAAAAAACAGAATCACCCCTCTTCATTTTTCTATGCATCCTCCTAATTGCGTTTGTATTTTGCACAGTGTTCCCCACCCCTCCTTTCTGCTCCACGAAGGCTGAGCAAGAGCAAGCTGGCAGCAGCTGGCAGCCCACCGCCTTTCGGACAACCCCTCCCTGCCTGCCACGGATGATCCACCTGGATGCTGTTTGCAAGGTCAAAAACGAATCAGCCAGTGGCACGGATGGGTTTTAAAGCGGATGGGTCTGCACCCTGCATGGGAAGCTTAAATCCAGCCCAGCTCCGTTGACACGGCCAAGCCTTTGCCAGGCGTGCGGTGGCGGAGGTTTTCTGTATGCTAACACCTCCCATACCCTCTCCTCTACTGATACACATGTGCCCTTGTACGCTTTTCCCAGGGTTTAAAAATCATGCTCCCCATAAGCAAATATAGCATGACCAGATGCCTTTCGTAGTCAGCTGGTTCATTGTTTGAAAAGCTTCGCTTTAAAATCCAAAAAGATTGCTAACAGATGCGTTTTTTGGCCAGAGAGGGAGAAAAACCTCACTTAAACAAAAGTGTGTTGTGATTGGAAGTAAAAAGGGAATTACCTTTAAAGACAAAAAACTATAAACATTTCCTATTCAAAAATACCCCCAGCCATGCAACCAGCCCGTTCCCCTCGGTCAGCGTGAGAAAATGACACCCGAGATGATATTTCAACCTGCTGCTGCCATAACCCCAGGTATATCTGGGTGCTCAGGGGCCATGAAACGCTTCTCATCCATCCCAGGTGACCCAGGAGCACGGCAAAACGCTGAGCTATTCTCTTCCTCTTCCCCTTGCAATGCCATCTGTGTCAGGTTTTGCTCTTAGTTCTGCTACTGAAGAAAAAAAATAAAATATCTTTTTAAAATGAAGGCAACACAAGCCCTGTGAAGAAGCCGCAGGACAGAGCCCCAAGTGGAAGAGCGAGCTGGAAAGCAAAGCTCTCTGGGGGAGCGGTTAGAGGGGAAAGAGTCTGACTGGCTGGGAAAAATAGCATTACTGGAGAACCATCACTCATTTCTCTATTTATCACATTTTTCCTCATTCTCTCCTGCAAAGGCACCATCGCTGCTTTCTCCTAATGTGAAGGGATCCTGGGTTATATCTAATGTCTGAGGGAATTTTAGATGTAAGTTTTGCTTGCAAGGGACAGCTTAACACTGCTGAGAGCTATGCACCCAGCGCTAGCGATGCCAAAGGGTTTTCAACACGAGCTTAAAGAGCGCAGCATCGCTTGGCATCCCTGCAGGTCATTTTTCCCCCTCCCCTGCTGTTCCAGATGCTCAGAGAGCTCAGGGGAATTGAAAGGGAGGGGGGCAGAGCCAGACCCTGTGTTCGTGTGAGCTGGTTTTCACTGCCGATCCCTTCCCCCTGGTTATTTATGCCAAGCTCTGCCTGAACACCCCTCTATGCACCCACGGTTTGAGGCTCGTAAAAATCACCCGGCGAGCTGCTTTAATAGCTTGACATGACGTCCATCGGCTGGCAGGAGCCAAACCTCCTGCAATTAAGAGGTGCTGCAGACTAAGAGTGAAGTGTTAATTATTAACTCCCTTTGGAGCGTGGCCGCCCGAGAAAGGCCATCCTGAGTCACCCTCTTCCACTGAATTAAACCTGCAGCCAAAGAAACTGTAAAGCTGGAAACCCTCCTGCTTCCTCCCCGCGCTTCCGAGCAATATCCTCTCCTGGAGAGCGGGGCCAGCGGGGAGTGAAATATTTCGGGATGAGGTATGAAACGAGTCATCATCCATAAATACACACTTCTAAAAGCAGATTTCATCCTGCTGTTAATGCATCTCCACCTTTGCTTTTCCCTGCTTTATCACAGCCGTAGAGGGGGCAGACGACTTCAAAGAAGGTCTCTCCAAGAATCTTTAAATCTCTCTCCTGACCTGAGTGCTGCACGGCTGCTGGATTTAATGCAGATTTCAGCTCTGACTAGGGTCACTGCTGGCAGACTTGCCAGCCCCCATCACAAGATGCTTTTTATCTCTCTGACCGCCCAGAGCATCCCAGGGTGATGCAGATGGGGTGGAACCATGGGGAGTTCATCCAGCGCATCCCTCTCCTCCCAGCAGGGTCTGGGATCAGACCCAGCATCTCCACAGATGGAGAATCAGGGGGGACAAAACCTCCGCCCTGCCAAGCTGGTACTGTGGGCTGGGATAAAACCAGGGCAGAGAAATCAGGATATGGAGCTGCAGGCCAGGGGGAAATGTTCCAGGGAAGGAAATATGCCTGGGGAATAGCTGGTTTTCCCTTATTTCCTCTCAATGAACACTGCCAAGGCCAGGTTCTACCAGGTCCCTTTCCAGGACAAGCCAGCACAACAAAATGTCTCATTTTAGTCACTTTTTACCACATCTTGCCCATCATGGGAATATACAAAACATGCAACAATTGGGATACGCTCTGGAGAGCCAAATGGGTGACACCGATGGCAAAGCAGAAGCACCAGACACGGCACACGGCAGCAGGGAATGTGCTGGAAGGACAGACATTCAGATGCTTTCTGTGCTGCATGCACCTTTGCCATCGATGGAGGCAGGGGAGTGCCAAACTGGGGCTTTTAGACTCAAAAACTCCAACTGAAGTCACCTGACTCTTAACAGTCTGTTTCCAACAGGAGCCAAAATTGGCAGTAGAGGAAAGAGCAAAAACTGCTCAGGGGACAATTTGGGACCCTTGTAAGCCAGGCAGTGCTCATCACATAGCAGGAGGACTGCCGAGAGCCTGCCATGCATACAGATGTTCTCCAGCCCACGTGGTTCCTGGTTTCCTCCACTGCTGGAGCCTCCGTTGATACGGTCTAGTTAATTTTTAATTAAAAAGCAGGAGAAAAACATTCATCTCCACCCGCACATCTCCTTCAGAGCAAGCAGTGGCACGGATGCTCTGCAGCTCACCGATACGACACCAGGAGTAGGGAAGGATCGGCTCAGAGCAGCCAGAGCAGCGAGGACCAGAGCAGAACAGCAGCCAGGATCCCACCTCGGAGGGGTGCCTGCTCCGAGGACTTCTGAGGATGTCACAGGGCACTTCTGTGGCTCCTTCCCTCAACATCCCTTGGGAGCAGGGAGATTCTCAGCACGGTTTTTAAAAAACTGTGAGAGCAAGGACGTGCTGGAATGGGAAAGAGGCACCATCAGCCCCATCTAAACCCTTCCTGGGGAGATTAGATAGTGCATAATCTCCACTCACAATAATAATTACATGGCTTTGCTTGATTTAAGTCTCTGTTGTCTCCCCTTATCCAGACGCACCGGAGCACTGCTCTGCTTATCCGACAGGCAGTGACGAGCAAGCATCCCCTGCCCGCTTTCCTGTTGATTCAGACCAGTGCCTGTAATTTGTTAACATCTCTTCTCCCCTCCAATTTAAATCTCGGGCATGGCAGGACTCTGTCTAACAATAATACAGGGATTTCAGGGGTATTTATGAGAGGCTTAAAACTTAATCCTACATGAGCAAGGTAAGCCTGCTCTTGGCCTAAAATGCAGCTGGAAAATTTGGTGCCATTGCTACAGCCGGAGAAAAGAGCCATTAATGGCAGTGAGTGCCCTTTGAGCGGGGCCAGGTGACCGCCAGCTCCGCTGAGCCAGCTCCTGTAGTGCAGTTAGGGGACACAGCGGCCAGTTTGGGAACCGAGTCACAGAATCAATGAATGGTTTGGGTTGGAAGGGGCCTTTAAAGGCCATCTAGTCCAGCCCCCCTGCAATGAGCAGGGGCATCTTCAACTAAATCAGGTTGCTCAGAGCCCCGTCCAGCCTGGACTTGGATGTTCCCAGGGATGGGGCATCTACCACCTCTCTGAGCAACCAGTGCCAGTGTTTCACCAGCCTCATTGTAAAAAATTTCTTCCTTTTATCTAGTCTGAATGTATCTTCTTTTAGTTTAAAACCATTACCCCCTATCCTATCCCACTAAAAAGTCTGTCTCCATCTTCCTTTTAAGTCCCCTTTAGGTACTGGAGGGATGCAATAACATCTCCCTGGAGCTTTCTCTTCTCCAGGCTGAATAACCCCAACTCTCTCAGCCTGTCCTTGTATGGGAGGTGCTCCAGCCTCTGACCATCTTCGTGGCCTCCTCTGGACCTGCTCCAACAAGTCCACGTCCCCAGCCGGGGGCATTTCCCTTGCAGGCCTTGCTGTCCTTCCATGTGCTTGTGAGACTGAGGATTTTTGCCCCATTTCTCCCCACGGTGTTATGTCCTGCAGGATCTCTGCTTTGGCCAAGGCTGGGAAGGAACATTAGTCCCAGCACAGATAGCTGGGGTTAACTCCTGTGACAACATACAGGGCAAAAACATTCTGTTTACTGGGGAAAAAAATAGTGATTTTGGCCACCTCGCAGGCAGCCAGCCCACGGTACCCCGCTCCACTCAGGCTGCGTGCCCCCAGGAGCAAAAGCAGACAAACCAAGAGAGAAAGGCAGGAGGCACTCTGCTCCATTCTGGATGGACCACGAGAGCCAGCACCAGCATCACTGCAAGCCCCAACTGCGAACCTGCCACAGGCACCACAGGCTTTGGACACCCGGGCACTGATCTACTGACAGAAATACAAATGAACCTCAATTCTTGACCTCTGTCTAAAGGGTGACACAAACGAGCTCAGACACCAGCGTATCTCGGCAGGAAGATGTCTGTGTATGTTTTGAGCTCGAGAAAGGTGGCTGCGAGGGCAGCATCGCCGAGCAGACACGTCACGCCGGGAGCAGACAGATCAGCGACTCGCATCAACCCTTATCAGCCCTATCTCAGTTCCACCCATGAACCTAAAGCCCTTCATTGCCCCAGGGCTGACACAGCTTCACCCCAAAAGCAACCTCCACACCGCCGGGACAAAGCTCTCGCAGGCTGTGCTGCCGGGGCACAGCTTCCCCAGCGGCGCTTTCCCTTTGTGCCGTCCTCCAGAGATGGTGGGAGGACAAAAACCATGCCCAGTGTGTCTCACGGCAACAAACTGGAAAGCCAGGGGAGGGGGAGGCTTTTGGGCAGGCTGCAATCAGGTCCCTGGACACCAGCAGAGAAGAGCAGGGACAGATGCATTTCTGCAACGCCCCAAATACCACTCAGCATCCCTAGTGAGGATCGCATCCTCCCCACATCTCCTCCCCACCCTGCATGGGAGGGAAGGAGCTCAGACCCAACCACAGCATGAATGGGTGTCTTACTTTTTTCTTGCTGCAGTAGATCTGCCACTTCTTCTCCGCCGGCAGCGCAAACATGGCCTCTCTGTGCTTGTCCGTGAGGTCAAGTTCATCCTGGGGAAAAAAAACCCACAAGGAATGCAACGTGAGAACACAAACAGGTGATGGCACAGACGCAACCCCCCAGATACACGGCGTAAATCAACGTGGGGCCACACCGCAGCACAGCAGCGGTCCCAGAGCATCGCCCCGTGACTATCGATTTGTCAGGGCAATGATGCGAATTCTCATCCTGCTGCTGCTGACCTCCCCCTGACTCCTGGGCTACAGCCGGCTGCCGGGAGGACAGGGCTGCAAACCTTCCTGCCTCGTTCCTCTCAGGCATCGCCTTCATCGCTTTTAAAGGCAGCAAGCATTTTGGAAAGGACACCTATGAAGCTGTTACAGCTGCCCACAAAATAGCCTTGCACAGAGAGTGCCAGAATGACGGACCACATCTAAAAAATGTACAGTGAAGAACAGCTCAAATAGGACCTTTCATCCAGCCCATTTCCATCGCCAACACACTCATATCATTGAAAATTGGGGTTTGGGGGGTTTTTTTGGCTTTTGGTTTGTTTCCCTAAAATCAAAAATAGAAAGCACTTTTCCCAATATCCACAGTTCATAAAGAGGAATATCCTCTCCATCAAAACTGGACTCCGTAGTGCCTGGCAGAGATAAGATGTTTACTGAGACCTTTAGCTGATTTTATTTTAAAGGACACATCCATTTTCGACTTGGAGGCTCAGTTAGCAGCATGCCCTCTGCGAGGATGCTTGAGTATTATCAAAGACTTCCTGGTGCTGGATGTAGGTCAAAGCTTTTATCAGAGAACTAACTAAATAAAACATTCAGGCAGGGCTGGGAGGCTCATTGCTGAAGCCAACATTGATCTTACAACCATGGATCTCTTAAAACCACCACCATTGATGACAACCCTCGTGCTGAAGGGGTGTTGGCGCAGTGGTTGGAGCACTGGAGATGCTGTAGAAGGTCCCAGGAGAGCCTTGCCATGGCCTCCAGCCAACTCAACCCACCCAGCCACTGGTTTTAATTAAGAGGATGCCCATTAAAAATTACACACTTGATTCCAGCACCTAAAAATGGAAAAAAAAACAAACCCAGAAACCACATGGAGACCCATTAAAGTTTTCCTGCCTGAATAATAACATTTATCAACTAAAGCTGGTAGCCCCTGGTACCCCAAAGGTAAAAGCTCCACTTGGCAAAGGCTGAAGAAGATGCCTATGGGGAAAGATGCCCCAGCAAGCCCACAGACCACAAAGAAATTCAGCTGATCGAAGTAAAGCTCCTGCTGCACCCAGCAGCCAAGGAAGGAGCCTTCAGCTGTCTTAGAGCCCAAACCCAAGGGCCCGCCAGCGCTCCATACAGTGACGGATGGTCCTGAACATCTTGGAGAGGCTTATACATCCTCTTCAGGCATCGATGATATTACTCCTCGAAAGGAAAGGTGTCGCGGAGCTTTTTCCGTTACGCGCGCATGGAGGAGCTTTGCTTCTTCCTTGGCATTTCCCCCCCATATCGCCTGAGTGTTCAAACCACTGTGCTGCACACAGCTTGGCACTTGCAAGACACCCTTACAACAGAAATAAACATGCTGCCGTGACAGAGCCTTGGAAAAAAGTGAGGACTGAGAAAGCCTGAGCCCAGTCTGAGTCACCTCTTGTCCCTGTGCACCCAGAACCTGGCTTAGGGACTCCTCCAATGAGTGCTGCTTTCAAACCTCCCTGTGGCCCTACAATCTGGGAGGTCAGGGATTCACACCCAGCAATACACCTCCTCCCCAGCCTTCGGAAAGTCTCGTAAGCCTCTCACACCTCAAAACAGAAATGGCACTCAATGTCCTTCTCTGCTGCATCTCCTCAGGCTGCAAGCCCATCGGACACCCAACCTCAGCTCCAGCCCCAGTTCAACAGGTCTAAAGGCAGCCAGCGGGTGACACCTGACACAGGGACTGGGCTGAAATTCATCTTGTTGGAAAAGGGAATTTGGGTGTGTGAGACGAGGGTCTCCTGATAAATATTCACCTCTGCAGTGAGGGTTTGAGGGAAAATGCTTCCACCCCGACCCCACGTCCCTGACACGTGAATCTGGGATTCAGGCATGAAAGCGCCAGCCATGCACATCTGTACTGAGGTTCTTAGAAAAATATTTATTGAAACTTTCAAAATACCCATACCCTAAAAATACAACTTGTGCAAATGTGCAGATTTATTAACCAAGAAAAACAAACCTAAACTGAGCTGAAGCCTACACGGGAGCAAGAAGGGATAAAGCAGAAGAACATACTGGGCGCTGGTACATGACAACGTGCAAACACATCCAAAAAAGGTGCAGAAACACTTCTGAGCCCCACACAGCGCGTTTCATTGTGCTCCAGCTCTAACATGTTCAGTCATCGCAGCCCTGCATCACTCAGCAACACCTGCCTAATGGTATCTTGCAGGAAAGGTGTTTAAATAAATACTACGCGGCACCCAGTGAATATGAAAATCCTTGCAATCAAACAGTGACTAATGGCTGCTATTCCGAGTTGTAACAGCAACTTAATCGTGAAGAATCGGCTCTTTGCTGGTTTTATGTGTGGGGGGATTCCTGCACCCACCTCCAGCCCTTCGTTTACGCTCCCTGATGGCTATCTCAGTACTCCTTGGCCCCAAGGAGGCTGCTCAGAAACCATCCTTCAAACTCCAAAAGATCAAGAGAGGATGGGGTAGGGGGCTCACAGACCCCTGTACAAACACAGCTCTGACAAAGCCTTTAGCAACTGCACGGCGGAGTCGTAGCGCAGCAGAGAAGTCGTGCACAACCTCAAACCCATATGCGCCTTCAATTAATAATCACGAACTCGATAATTAGGTGATTCTAACTGGCAATTAATTTTATAGGCCATTTGCAAGCCAGGCGCTGCTGCTACAGCGTGCGATGTCGGCAGCTGTCGAAGAGTGAGCAGATAACGGGGTGGGTGGGTGTCCATCGCCCCCCCAGCCCTCACCCCTCTCTCCAGCCTCACCTTTCACAGCTCTGCACCTTCCACCTGGCTGCCTCCCATGGCCGGATCTGCCAATTTAAATATTTTTTGGAACCAGGTCAAAGGCACGTGGAATAACAGCTTCATTTTGCTACCACAAGGAAGTCTCTGCCAGAGTGTTTTTACTGGAAAGAGATACACTGCTCTTAAACATTTATCCCATAGAGTTAAACTATTCACCTTTACATCACGAAACATGTTTCCACATTAAACCTCCACTTGAATATGATTTTAAAAAGAACTCATAGGGCAGATTTGATCCTCAGCATGTATTTGCTGTTTCTAGGAGGCAAAATACTTCGGGGCAGCTTGCTTTGCTGATGGCTCTCCGCTCAAGCCAAGCAAACCTCCTCCTCTCTCTGAGCACAGCACGAGCTCCAGGGAAGGCGATCCCACATCGTTCTACCTTAGAAACGCATGGCTCAGCTCAGGACATATATATAACTGAAATAAAAATTCTTTAAAATTTGCTGGCTTGTTCTGGGTTTATATGCAAATACATATATGTACATATATATATATATATATGGACATCACTGGATCAGTAAGTGACCAACATAACACAAAGAGAAAGAGAATTTACTCCTGATGGATGGATGAACAGAGTTTAGAAACTTCTGTAAGGACACCAGCGAGACTACAGCACGTAAATGCAAGATCTCCTGCATCCTCAAGTGAAGCATGGGAGATCCAAGATTGCTCAAAAAAAAAAAAAAAAGAAAGAAATAAGCAAGCAGGAACTTTTTGGCAACTCTTGGCATTAACTGATACAACATGGGAATTAAAAAAAATAAAACTGGCCTCTTGAAGCCTGCACCAGCTTCCTTTCTCAGGGGTCATATCGCTTTTTCACTCTCTTCCAGGCATTCTTCTCCAAGATCATCAATTTGAATTATCCCAGAACGCCGCAGTGTCAAGGGAAACGACAATCAGCATTTTTTCCCCCTGGACCTCATCTCATTTTCTTCCGCTGTGCGAAGATGCTGCCTGCACGGCCGGCTGGGCAGCTGCCTGCCCGCCACTGCCAGCCCTGCCTGCAACCTGCACCGGCGAGCGAAACACCCCCACCTCAGAAACACTCTTAGCTCGTTATTTTTTCTTTAAGCTGTTTTCCTAAAGAAGCAGACTCACTAATCAGTGGTTGTTACAGCACTAACAACAACCACCCTCCGACGCATCCTGCACCACAGGAGGAGCTCCTCTACCTGCAACATTTCTTTAGGCAATTTCCATCCTCAATGTATGCAGATTTTTTTTTTAATAGGAAGGTAGTGAATGAAGTAGTCTATTTTTAGTCCTAGTAATAAAAATACCTCCTCCCTAGCACACATCTTTTCAGCCACAGTTCCCTGAGAACAAACAACCCCCCAGATAAACCAACCCCAGCCAATATTATCACTGCATATCTTTAATTTCCGCATGCCAGACTGCAGCTGGAATTACAAAACACGAACAAAACCCAACTATTCATATTTCTTAATGAATAAGCATAACAGATAGAAGATTTCAATTAATTTCGCCTTCATCGTGTAATGAATTTTTTGAATAAAGGAAATTGCCGACAGCAAGATAACGAGTAGCAGCAACAAGGAATAACGTGAAAGCACTTCTGAGCGTCCAGATTGGATGAGAAAAGACCCCAATCCACCCTGCTCTGCAGCTTTCCGTTACTGACATGAACGCGCTGGACAGACGTAAGTAAATTATGTATTCTTTTCTTCTTCTGCAGGAAGGACCATGGCCATCGATAGCTGATTTAGCTCCTCAATAAACTCGAGCTGCAGCTGGTTCACGTTCCCACCAGTTCAAACACCTAACTGAGGCAGACAGCACGTAATGCTTTAATATTGTTTAATTTAACTCATTATTTTAATAGGCTAAAGGTTTTAAAGCTGTTAATATTCCAACATTAGTGTATTTTAAAAGAGAAGTATCCACTTAGGTTTCTCAATCTTTTTTGTTGTAATACATACCTATAACTGCATATACACTTTTTTTTTTTTAATTTATTGAGCTCAGCCTTCTGTGACCTTTTCACTGACATCATCTGGAAAACGTCTCTCCCATTTTAATTAAACACAGGGTACTTTTCCAGCCTGAGTTATTGATCTACACAGTTCTACCCCAAAGACCACTCTTAGATCTAGGAGCCTTGCAGGGAGATCACCAGCACGCTTCTTCCACACAATTGTACATAAACCCTGAAAACAAAAAAATAAGATGTATTGGCCTATTATTTAATACCACGATTGCTAACATTGATTAAACTCAAGTCAACCACAGCTGGGCATCACTGTCATTTGGTGGATGCACCACGTACCACAATAAAGCACCGCTGGCAAATCAATAAGAAAAGGTTTCGGATGTGGATTTCTGATCTATTTATGGACACAAAGAAGCAGCTCCCTTTTAAATCAGTTTTTAGATATCTCCTCCGCTGCTGGCATCCTTGAGAGCTACTGAAGTTGGAAGTCAAGCCAACAGGCCAAGTGTGGCTTCAGATGTGCCCTGTCTGATTGGGATGCTCACATAGGAAATCTGTGCACGGGCTAAAGTGCTCCAAGGTTTCCCCAGATAACACCCTGGGAAGAGCTTAAAAAACTGGCTGGATGGGAATTAGTGGCTGCAAAGCCCCACGCCAACTCGATCTGGAAAGCTTCCCAAGATTTACCACTCTGTGCAGAGGATGTGAAGGATGCAGCCGAGAGAAGCGGGAGCCAGCTACAGCCTGATTGCTGATGGGCAATGTGAGATGGAAACAGGCTCCTTGTATGCCCGTGGCTTGGGTGGGACAAGTGGTCCTCATTTCCCCACAGCCCTGCCTTCCGTCACACCTGGCATCCTAAAGACATTTTTAAGAACTTAATCAGGTGTAAAATGGAGAGTCACCCTGCGATGAGGCAATTTCCGACAGAGGTTTGACATCCAGAAAGACGCCCAGCACAAGCAGGCACCAGATGTGCTTACAGATGTTAGGGGCTGCTGGGGAAGGGAAGCTGACCCCTGTAAATACCAGTATTGATCGGAACATTTGACTTGGTGGGAATTAGGATCACCGGGCACCCAGGCAGGATCCTTCCTGCGGGGCTGCAGAAAGCCTTGGCTGCCAAAAGCCAACCTCAGCGATGCTCACATGCCAGCGACAGATACGACAGTGGTACGAACAGCTTTCACACACATCTGCAAATGGATACGAAGCAGGCACGGGCTATTCCCAGCGGGAATGCTTCCTGCTGAGGTTGGTGATGAAGCATAACCCATGTGCTGCTCAATCTTGCCCATAACTCCTGCAATAACACCCAACCAGCGAGCAATCACTGGTGGAACAGATGCCCCATCCAGCGAGGCTGGTACCCTCCGTGGTGACCTGTGCCAGAAACGCTCAGAGCCAGCACAAGCCAAAAACCTAAATGCCCCAATTAAGGTCACCGATGCATTACTGAATGAGCCGCCCAGACATCTCCCAGGGATGTGGCCTCCTCTTTTACGAAGTGCAAAGTGGAAAGCACTTAGCAGGTAGACTATATAATTTTTCCACTTCAGCTGTACTTCTCCTGGAAACAAAGAGGTTTCTTATTTGCTCCCTGCCTTCAGCTGGGGTTCGCATTGTGCTATAACACAGCTCCTTCGTAAAATTACAGGTCGGGAACAGCATGGTTCTCGGGCATGCCCCCGCTCTGGTTTGTAGCTGTAAAAGGTATTGCAATTAGACGAATGCTTCAGCTGAAATATAGCACTCCTCGGTGGATTACTTCATTCAGGTCCGTGGAACACGTGTGGGCAGAAAATCCTTATTTTCTCACCGAGTAGGTGTGTGGCTTCTGTATCAGACGCTTCCCTATCAAAACATATGTTTAAGAGATTATCTGCGAGGGTGTAACGCCGCGAGGTGACTACAACAAACGCTGCGAGCGGCAGGCTGGGACAGGAGCGTGGCAGGTCCAGGCTGTTCGCATCTAACGAGCAGAACCTGGGCCGCCCAGTAAAAGTGTCCTTTGTACAGCACACGGTTCCCTGCAGAGTGAATTTAAAAGCAGACATTACCAAATCACTTTTTTTTTTTTTCCTTAAAAGTGATTCATAAGCTCAAGGGAGCTTGGTTGTGGGAGACGGTGGTGGGACGGGGTCAGGAGCCCCGTGCTGAGTGTCTGGCCCTGCACAGACCCTGCAGAAAGGGGTGTTTTGCCCAGGACACAAGGGATATTGCAATTGTATTTTTTTCTGGGTACCAACTGCATCCTTTTCTTTGCAGATATAGGGGAAAATGGCTTTAACCACTATTCAGTGGCTCCCAAAATCCTGAAGTCCTTAATGCTGCAAAGACCAGGCAGCAAAAAACGACAGCTGACCTGCAAGCATGAAATACAAAGCTGGGTTTTGCAGCTGATCCCTCAGCTGTTACTTAAAAGCCGTGTTGTTTTGCAAGGCCCAAAACCCTCATACTTTCTCCTTACCCAATTAGAAACCAGGGGAAAAAGCAGATTACTTCAGTTCTTAAGTAAAACCGGATATCGCTAGAGATGAGTTCCCAACCCGGCGCTGCCATTAGCACCTAACTGCTCACACTGGCTGCACCACCGCCCCCTCCTCGCATTGGGGTTGTCCTCTGCTCCCCGTTCAAGCAGCGAATAAAATAGGCATCACCCCAGCATGCCGAGAGGGCGGAAGACACGGCTCTGCAGGACACTTACGCATGGAGCATCTCACTGAAGCACCCCACATCGTGAGCCACAGACCCATCGCCCACCACGAAGCATTTCAAAGGCGATGAAGAGTTAATCTTTGTGACGGGGGATGCTACCTCCTGATAGATAGCATCCAAAGAGCGGCTCTGAAGAAATGCATGAGTTGCCCCAAGCACAGCAAAATCAAATGCTGTAATAAATCTTGTAAGCTGCCAGAGACTGTTTTTTTTTTTTTTTTTTTGTTCCCCGGGCTCATGAGCTTCCAGTACTTCATAAAGCAGCAGGGAAGGATGGAGCAGCCTTCCACACCACAGGAGGGGAAGGCATAAAGCCCAGCGCTTCGGAGACTGCGCGTATCTCCCCTCCAGCAGATCCCAGGGGAGGCAGTCACTAGCACCGTGCAACATCAGGGGACAAGGGTCTGCACCCGTCCTGAGTCTGAGGGGCTGGGGACACTGCATAGCATCGTGTTTCCCAACATCGCCTCCCAGCATCACCTCCCCAGGTCTCTGAAAACTTTTTGGCTGATAGAGTCCAAGCAAAGGCACCCAGGGAAGCTTACCTACTCTGGTTTCATAGGCTAAAAATGGGCTGCTGCACACCACAGGTGGGATGCAGGGATATGTGGAGGCTGCTCTAATTTCGTCCGTATTGCTAACTACAAGTCAGAGGTGAAAAGTCTGAGAAGCCTCATTGGGAGCAGTAACTGAAATTTCCTCAAAGCCCACATATTTGGGAGGACAAACCCCGAGGGGCGGCTGGGGCAGCATCTCCTCTGGGCCCATCCCTCCATTGGCATAGATGCAGGCTGGGAGGGAGGGGCAGGACCAGGAGAGGCAGCACCTCGTGCTCCAGGTGTGTGCTAAGCCACACTGGACCCAGCAGCTCCTTGGAGCACCCAGGAGGTCTGAGGAGCCGCTGGAGCATCGCTTTTGTACTGCTGGGACAGAGATGCTGCTGCAACCCACCCCACTGGGGAGAGAGCCAGTGAGGGGTCCTGGGTCACGCCGGGGCTCCCGCTGCCCTCTCTGGACCAAGCTGTTCAACCCCCCTGTGCCTCTACCCCCCTGCCCAGAACACACCCCGCAGGGCCGATGCACACCACCACACACAAAGCGTTTCATTACAAACTTCGGAGTGACAAGGAGTGTTAAGCAGATATAAAGGACATCAGTCATTTACCCATCTGGTGGAAAGTCTAGTTGCCGGCAGAAAATAGAGAGGATTGTTACGGCGAGATCTACCATATGGCACCATTATGCGGAGCTTTGCAAGTGCTTTCTCTTGAGCGTGCAAGCAAGATTTCGGCCTTTGAAGAAACGCCGTATTGTTCGCCTGGATACGCAGGAGCCTCTTGAAAGAGTTGTGGCAGATGGCACAGCTTTGTTCTCTTGCTTTGCAGGCAGCTCCTGCAGCCCCAGATATTCCCCCTCGCTGGGGCTGAGCAGCCCCACGGCACAGCGATCCTCCTGATGTGTCCTTCAGGAGGACTGATGGCTCCTGAAATTCCTTAAATCCGATGGATGCTGCCTGGCAGGTACCACACCACTGCACGAGCCCCAGGAAGCAAATACCACCAACCTGAGCCAGCAAAACACACCGGTGTCGGTGCAAGGAGAGCTGCACGAAATCACAAAGCCTTTGTCCCAGCCAAGGGAGCTGCAAATCAGTAAATCTTGCCGAAATACCCCACTTTTGTTTGCGCCTCCCTGCCAGCACCTGCTCCTTCCTGGGTGGCAGAGCCTGGCTGGAGCCCCAGCAGGACAGCGGACAAAGAAAAACCTTTGGGGGGGGGGGGGGCAGTGCCTGCTTGAGCGACATCCCAACAATACCCTGACAAAACCCCATTCAGGCCAGGCAGGAGGAATGGAAAGATTCCTCTGGGAGGAAGCAGTGATCAGTCACTGACCACAGCAACAACATCTGCATCTGCTCTGGGCCAGGGAAAAGCCCCTGCCTGCTGCATACCGCTGGCCAGGACACCGTGCACCATCCCTGCAGCCCAGGATGGACACGGAGCATTTCTTACAGGCTAACTGCTCCTGTGTGTGCCCAGGCAAAAAAACACCCATCCTCTGTTTCCTTGTTTTTCCTCCTGAGAAACACTCGCATGGCCACAGAATAAAACCCTAACTATTTAACTATTTCATTTAACTACTCTAGTTAAAATCCAAAGTGTCCATCTAACACAAAACAGGCCATAAAACAGACTCCGGGAGAGCAGATCGAGCCTTTAGCTGACCTTGGAGTCACAGCTCCAAAAATATCCCACAGAATATTTTGCGGGATGGCTCTAAAAAGAAAGAGTTTTTGCCCTTTGATGTATGCAGCAGGCTGGGACCTGCGGAGCAGGGATTCTGCTGGATTGTTGGTCTCTGTAGGAGGATTGTCCACCCCGGTGACCAAACCCACCACCTGCAACGTCCCAAAGACAACACCCATCACAGCCCTGGAAAATCTTCCACCCCTGCCTCTCCAAGTCCCTAATGAGAACAAATGGGGCAGAAAAGTCACTATTAAGCTGCAAGAGAAGAGTTGGCCAAGGACCAAGCTGAGCTGCCAAAGCCTCCAGATCCCCTCCAGCCCCTTTGACTCCCCTCAACCCAATCAACCAAGACAACCGAGGACTTTGTTGGAAGCTCCGGTCCCACAGAGAGGGCACAAGCCATCCCGCCCCGGACGGTTGAGCATGATGGGCTGGGTGGCATCAGGTTCCCGCAGGCGTAAAAATCAGCCCAGCGCCTCTGAGAGCTTTCTCTGTCTCTCTTCCAAATGTTACACAGTGGGTTTATACAGAAACAGTGGGACGCTTTCCAAACCATTTAACTAATGCTGAAATTTAATACCCAACACCAACAGGTTACTGAGAGCAAGAAGGAGCTGTTGTAATGGAGAGGGGGGTGGTTTTGCATCTTCACTCCTTCCCAATGGGAATCTGCCCTCTCACACCCATGGGGCAGAGCTTGGCTTCCCCTTCACTCCCTCCCAGCGCTGGCTTGGGTTGAGATCTACCCGATGGGTTTTTTGGGGAGCCAGGGGGTTGCAGCTGCTGCATGGGAGCATGGTGTGCATCCACTGTCCCCCCTCCCTAAATGCCTTCAGTCCCAGGGGACCCAGCACAGCTCCTGCTGCCGGCGTGCTCTGGAGCAGCAGCTGCCTCTGAGCCTTCTTCTCACCCTTGGCTGGGGGAAAAAGCCCCAAATCTCCGCAGCACAGAGCAAGGGATGGAGAGCAGAAGGGTCACACCAGAGCCCAGCTGGTCCCTGCCAGCATCACGGGGCTCCTGCCCCACTGCACACACAGCGGTCCCCCGCGGCACAGCCTCTGCATGAAGCATCTGGCTGAATTTGGGAGACATGGCTAGAAAATGCTGGGCTGGGACGAGATGCTGCAGGCTTTAGGGGGCTCCAGTGCACAAGCCTCCATCGATGGTTCCTTCAGCCCAGCCGGTGATGCTGAGCTGCAGCACAATGAGCCCTAATGCCACCCTTGGCTGGGGCATGGGGAGGGTTTTCCATGGGAAAGAATTTCCCCAGGAAAATCTGATTTGGCCAAGTTATCAGTGGAGAAAAACGTGGAACAGAGGCAGACACTCCACTTGAACAAACCAAACCCAACCGGCAGCGTTTTGCAGGACTGCTGCAAGAGGGTCCTGCTGCAGGGACATCTTGTCCCCGCTGTGCTGGGTGTCCCAGTCTGCTTTCTCATCCAGCCCATGGAGAAGGCTTCTGGGTAAAACCGGCTCTTGTAATACCATGTGGAGCTCTTCTCTACCAAGTGGCCTGGCTCACCAAAACCACACTGCCTGGCATCTAATGGGACATGCTATACCCCGAGCTGTGACTGACCAGCGTCACAACTCCTCTGCACATCAAAACACCACAGAGAAACCCTGTTTCGCTGCTGAACCAACTCCAAGTGGAGCATTTTGGGTCCATCCAACAAGCCACATCCAAATGTTTTTGCTCAGAAGAAATTAAAGCTTTTTTTCACTGACTTTTTTTATTTCTTTGACCCGAATCTTTCAGAGTTTTGATACTGAAGGACAGAGAAACAATATCCCAACTCTCCAAATCTCAATTTAGCCCAAAATCATGGATTTATATAAAGCAGAGTGCCCAGCAAGTAAAGTCACGTTGCACCTACAGAGAACAACCTGCTTGGACACCCCTGCATCACCCCAGAGGTGAACAAAGTCAGACCAGCCCTGCTCTAAGAAATCAAGGCTTTCTAACGAGAAAGAGAAAAACACGGCAGCACATCAGGGAGGAGCAGGGCTCAAGGTTGAGTTCAGAACCGCTCCCAACAGCAGCCCTTGATGCTCCCTTCACAACAAAGCTTGCCTGAAAATTCAAAACCAAGTTTAGGCAGGCTAGAAAACGGGGAGAAAAAAGTGGTGGGTGAAGAAAAATAAAAAGCATCCTACTTACCACCAGCTCGGTGAACATGACATCCAGCTCCTCCACCGGCGGCATGGGCAGCGCAGGCTCCATGGTCTGCAGGGCGAAGCTGCTGTCATTGCGCAGCCGGTAAGTGATCTCGGGGTGGTCGCTGCTGCGAAAGCAGCAGAAAATGAAGGAGATTCCCCGACCGCTCCTTTTCCTTGGGGCCATGGCCAAAATCCTCTGCGTCCCTCCCTCCTGGGCACTAGATCCTGAAGGAAAGAGAAGAGAGAAGGCTTGAGAAGCCGCCCCACAGCAATGTGCTCCTGTCCTGCTGAGGGGAGGAGGAAGCAAAGCCACCCACGCGCTCAGGGATGGTTTACATGACAAATATTTCTGCTCAGATTTACATTTACGGTCCTGGCAACCTTGATGACTGCGTGAATCAAAAAGATGCATCTTCTTGCCTTGTGCTGAAGCTGGCAGGGGGACAGGTTGCCGTCCCTGTGGGGACAGGGGTCCTGGACCCCCACCACTGCTGCCAATCCCAGCAAATCCCCAGACCTCCCCGTGCTGTGGCAGCCAGGCCAGCCCCTGTCCCAGTCTGGCAAATTTGGGAGGCTGCTGCCAAGAACAGCTGAATGTACTCAGGGCCACCAGGTATGTGGTCCCCAGCACAGGTGACTTGGTGCTTGAAGATCTCACGTAGCTCTGGATGCCCCGAGCCACAGACAGCAGCAGAGCTGAGAAAATATCCTATAACCTCCCCCCAGCTCTTAAACATGTCCCAAAACATCCAGGAGCAACCACCAGGTTGGGTGGCTCTTTTTCATGGAAAGTTTTACTTGGCTTTAATTAGATAAACCCTACTTGAAATTCCAGTAAATATTTACAAGACGCGATTTCAGCTGATAAAAATCACACGGTGCTGGTAGCTCCTACGCAGTGGAGATTTCCTACATGGTGCTTACGTCAGGCATCGCTAGTCCCTGCAGTTACTTGGGTTCTGCTGAGGCTTTGAGCAATCTGGGCTAGTGGGAGGTGTCCCTGCCCACGGCAGGGGGTTGCAACTGGATGATCTTTAAGGTCCCTTCCAACCCAAATCATTCTGTGATTCTGTGATTTCTGAAACCCAGGCTCAGAAGCTCAGGGCAGGAGACATGTATGTTGCCCAACCGATGATGGCAAGGACCAGGCAAATACTGCCCCAAAATTGAGACCATCAAATCAATGATACAAGAAGAGGGCCACCCATGAGCAATGAGGACGGCGGAGAAACATCCTAATGAGAAAAATCAACCAGCAAAGTAGAGAATTTTTTAGAAGTCTAAACATTTGTCTTAAAAAGCCACACACCCACATATTTTATGTCTGCAAAACAAAATGCCAAGATGTTAAGAGACAAGACGAACAGCCAAGGTTAAGGCAGAAGGTTTGAAATATGGATGACTCAGATTAACAAAGCTATGAAGATACTTGGGAAAAAAGGTCAGCATTTAAAGTGTCTGATATCCCTGGAGCCAGCCATTCCCCTCTGACTAGGATTTATACACCCAAATAAACAGCTGCTGTGCCCCACGGAGAGTCAGAGGTAGGTTGGGGGCAGACCTGGGGTCGGACCCTGCACCATCGCTTGCATGGCTAACACTGCCCTCCCAAAATAGGGACCTTGCAAAAAATTCAGGCTCTACCCACACTGCTCTAACAGAGGATCTGACCCTTGAAATTACCTGCAGCGGCATGTTTTTAGCACATGGTGTAATCATGTGCTGAACCATGAACGATGGGAAACAGCTACTGGGTTTTCACACGGGATAATCCCAGGCTGTGCAATTGCTCTGTGCCCAGTCCAGAGTCCCCAGTTTCCAAAAAGCCCCAAATCTCATTTCACATTTAGCATCTCGGATGCAGAAAAATGCAGCCAGTGGAGGAATTTCAGCTGCCATGAAAGCTCTCTCATCACGGCTCCCCGGCAGCCAGCACCGCAGCAAATCCATTAGCAGGCTGCTGGCATCTCTTCAGTGTTAGGAGGGGTTTGGGACCTGCTGGGGAGTTTCCTCCTTAAAGGAGGGAGGGAAACAAAAAACCAAAGGCACACAGACCTCTGTCCCCTCCAACGCAGAGGAAAATGGTGCAGGTTCGAGTTTTAAAGAGCCAAGAGGAGCAGGGCTCAAGCGGGAGATGTCGGTGGCTGCCCAGCGCTTCGTGCCTGACGTGGGAGCTTGGTCCTGACCTGCATGTCCCCAGCTGTGCAAAGCTGGGTCACTTGGTCATTCCCAGTCCGTGGTATGGCCCTGCATGCCCAGAGCAGGACCTGATCCTGCCCCTGCAGCTGGCCCACAGCAAACAGACCCATTCTTCTCTTTCCACAGGGCGTTTTCCATCCCCTTTTCAACACCGCATCAACCTCATCTTGGAACCTGCTGCTACATAGAGGCTCTGACTTGGGCTTGCAAAAAACGCACAGAAAGCTTTTATCAGAACACCACCTGCTCTTCAGAGATACATGCTCCTGATGATGTTTTACGAGGAGTTTGAATGACAGACCAAAAGGCAAGATTTTATTTTTGGGTTTTAAAGCAGACAGTCATGTAGCAACCAAGGCAAGGAGTTTTTGAGCTGCTTCCAGCTTCGGAGCTATTGAGGTTTCTCATTTTCATCTATAAACAATTAAAAAAACCAAACTACCCTACAGAGCAGGCTGAGTGGGCTGTAGGTTATTAGCAACAAAGGCTAAAAAGGGTTAGAGAGAGAGTATGTTAGCAACCAGGCAAATAGCGTTAAACCTGCAGAAGGCTGATGAATATTCATTGATGTGATGCATCAAAATGAAAACACGGCTCCCTGGCAGGTCGTGGGGAGCTGCAGACAGTGCAGATTGCACCGTCAGAACACAGTCCAGCAGCCTTCTCCTTCCCTGCAAATCCTACAGAAATCAGTTAATCATGGAGAAAAACTGACAGCCCCTGGCAACCTGGAGGCTTGTGTTAAGGAGAGCAGAAGGGACCGGTTCCCGCGCAGCATCACATGTTAAGTGCCCTGCTCCCACCTCCCATTTATACCTTAGAGCGCTAATTAGATCAATAAATTTAAGTCAGATTGTGATCTAATGGTGCCTTCTGGCCTTTGCTATTGAGCGGGCCAGAATAAATTAACTTTAATTGCCCCTGTACATCCAGAGCCGGGGAAGATAGGAGGGGAAGGGTCATTGAGGGAACTTCTAGCCAAATCCCAAGGAAAGGCTGATGGGGCTGAATCATCCATAAATAATTTCTCTTTCACAGAAACAAGAGTAGAAATACGTGTGCGACAGGCTCAGACCAGAAGCCCTGGGACAGGAGGAGGAGAAGGAGTTTAGCCCACATGTGCCACCAAGACCAGCCGGGTCCCCGCACAGGACAAACGCCATGGGCTGCAGCTCTGCGATGCACAGAGACCTGGGTTTTGTTGTTTTACCCAGCCCTAAAAAAAAAAAAAAAAAAAAAAAAAAAAAAAAAGCATCAAGCCTACATCGCCCTGAGCTGTGCTTAAATGAAATCAGTCATTAGGAGAAAATTGGACCCTGGTGTCGCTTCCGCCCTTGCTTTAAGGAAACGAGAGCAGCAATTACTGCTTGCATATTCAAAAGCCTCCCCGGCAAGCTAAATGAGCCCACGTGGAGCAACACGCTGCCAAAGCCTGTCTGTGGCCGATGCCCCAATAAGCTGGTCGAAAGCCAGCACCGGTATTGCAGCGTTGCGGTCTGCAGCCTAAAAATACCCAGGAAAGGGTACAAACACATGCAAAGGAGCGTGCACGCTCCCCTTCACACCTGCCTCCAAACCCGCCCAGAAGCTAGGAGCTAAAATCCTCAAATATGAATATTAGCGTGTTGTTTTTCTGGCTCTTTTCCCATCCCCTCACAAAATAAAAAGGATGCAAGATCCTGAGTGAGCTCCTTCTCAACGGGGAGCTTTATTTCAGTGCATTGCACAAGGGGAGAGTATCTTTGTGCAAGTGCAGTGAGGCTCACTGACCGTCTTTGCCGAGCCCTGACCAATTCTGGCATCTTGGGCTGGCCCAATCCTTGCCTCCCCCCATCCTGCAGAATTTCGGCACAACCTGGGATGCTCCTGACTGACGGAAATTTTCTGACTCTTTTCTATCACTGCAAAGTGACCTCTTTGGCTGGCAGTGGCCAGGAGGTGCATGACCTTGGCAGGCAGTTTCAGAAGACACCGTCACCCCCAGCAAGTGGTAGAGCCAGGTGTCCTGGGCCACTTTTTACAGCCTGTAGAAGGCAGAAATTTGGCATCTCACACATTGCATCCTATGCTTGTCCCTTCTCACTGTTTGAGCAATGGTCCACCCCCCGTCAGTGCTTGTCCCCATGCACGTAACACCCGGTGCACGGTGCAGCGCTGGGGTGCACACCAAACCCACTAATTCTTTTAAACAAACAATCCCAGATGATTTTTCCTCCCATAATAAGTCACATCCAGATCTCCATAGCAAAAAAAGCTAGATGCTCCCACGGCATTTTTCAGACGTTTGAGGCATCCCCTGAGAAACACCAAAGCTTTCCCTGGACATGTTCTGATTTTTCACCTTATGGACCCAAGACAGCACCCCCTTTGATTTTGCCCAATAACCCAAACTCTTCTTGGGTTCAGTCCTGACTGTGAGCCCTCCAAAATATGCATGTGGTGCTCTGCCCGTCCAGTCGGGTGTTAGCATTTGGGCTCATCCCTCTCAAGAGCAAGAAGTGCTGCTCTGTTCCATGTTTGCAGCAAAGCCAGTGCACAGAAACTCCTTTTAACGAAGGGGATCTAAGCATTATTTAATTTTAAAAATAAAACCTTTGAAATTGAGCCCTTCAATGGATGAAAAGCTCAGAAACACGATTGACTTCCCCTAAGCAGGAGTCACCTTCCCTCCAATGCAGAAGCCTGGAGGACCCGAGCCCGTCACCAGCATCTCCAGCAGGGACCCCCCACTGAGCATGGTGCCAGCAACCCTGGGCACAGCCATTCCTGCTAAAAGCAACCAGGATGATTTTTTGGCCACAAACTCCCATACCGATTTCCAAAAACCCCTCTCTCCAGCATAAAGGTTTTACCAGGCACAGGCTGCACAGGAGGGGAATGTTTGTGTTTGGTGGAAATCCGCGCATATCAGCAGGAGGAGGAAAAAAATCCAAAGGTTAAAAGGACTAAAAGGCTTTAAACTGTTTGACAGTTGCCTTTTTCCTCTCCATCCACCTGTGACACAGCAGCCACAAAAGGGGATGGGGACAGGACCCTTTCTGTGATGCTGCAGGAAAATCAGCTGCCAGGAGGAGCCTGACTCATCACTAAATCTCAGCGTAAGCAAATCTCAAAAGACTTGGGTTTCATGGATTTATAAATACATCTGCCAAACCTTGAATTACCTCAGATCCTCCTTCCCCTTCCCAGAAACCCTGTTATACTCTATGAATCCAATGACCATGGTTTTGCATCTCCAAATCTTCCTCAGGCTGCCCGGTACCCGAAGGATGCTGGCAGGAGCTGCCTGCAGTTGCAAGCTCTCAGATTGCTCCTGGCAAGCCCCATCTGCCAGCACCATCAAAACCCCCCTGCTCACCTAAAACGTGTCGCCTCCTCTTTGTATTCTTTCCTTTTATTGTGCTATCTGTTACAACCTGAAGCGTACATCTGGGCCCGCTGTCTCGCAAGAAGGCATTTTACGCTGCTCAAGGGCAGATGAGCTTCGGGGGGGGCTTGATGGTGAAATTCAGCAAGAGAAATGAAACCAGTTTATTCACAGAGCCGGTAAACACTTACACATTCTTTGGTGGGGAAAAAAAGCCAGTTGCATAAATTTGTAACACACCAGAGGAAGCCTTCCTTTTTCCATCTAAACAAAATTTACACCTACTCCAAACACAATGAAAGTGCTGGAGAGTTGGGTTTTTTTTTTTGCGTGTGTCTGTATGGAACACTCCTACCTAGAGGTGTTGATGATGCTACCGAGGAAAAAGAGCAACCACCTCCACTGTGCTGCAAGAATATCACAGCTCGGCTTGCGAGTTGCCTCTCCAGCACATGAGTGGGTTCCCTGCCAAGGGAAGCACACACGCTGTTGACTCTGCAATCCACTTTTTTGGGGCAAGAACATGGCACGCTGTAGGGTGGGACCAGCTCTGTCATATCGCTCTCCAGCTGAAATCAATCCTCGGAGCAGCGCTGCTTGGTTTGGCAAGCCCACAAAAGTCCACAGCAGGGGACGGCTACCTGTGTGTTGCAGGACAACGTCTGTCCCAGGGCGTGAAGATAAGCTTGCGTCCAAGGAGAAGATGCTGCAGCACCCATCAGCTGCACCAAGGATGCCCCCACAGTCCTTCAGCCCCTGCGGTTACAGAGACCGGCACAGCTCAGTGCATAGCTGAATCCCACCAGGGAAGATGCTGCTGGAATAAAACTTCATCTAGTTTTTGAAGATCAAAAACCAAACCAGGCTGAAAGTTTCCCAGTCAGCTAGACAGCGAGTGGCACAGTAACACGGAAGGAGGTCATGAGTTCTCCATTAAAAGAGTGAATTTAATCGGTGATGAGCTGAGCGCCAGCACCAGATCCTCTAGATCGCTGCAGGCCACTTCTTACGGGAGCTCTGGCAGATCAGCTCAGGCAAAATCCATTTATTTCCGGAACGAGGACAACAAGCGTGGAACCACAGACAAGACCCAGTTTGGGAACCTATATAAATACTATAGATTTCTTAATACTCACTGGGGTGCTAAATGACCCAATTCTACAAACGCACATGTGCCTTTTTTTTTCAGCAGCCAGGCGCATTTGTGGTCCTTCTTTTGCAGAAGCAAATCAAAAAATTGAGTGGGTTGGTGGTGGGAGGAGGAAAGAGTTTTCAAGTCACATATTCCTTCCTTAAATGCCTTGAATGATTTGCATCTTGAAATCCAGGCACAAGACTTGTCGGAGGTGGGTTAAGCCCAAGAGACTTCTCAGGAAGGCGGAGGCTGCAGGGGGGCTCTCCAGGAAGGATGCTGGAGCATCCCCCTGCCCTCTCCGTGCCCCAGCCCAGCTTCAAAAGGCAGCACAGAAAAACCCATTAGAAAGGAGAGGCAGCACGAGGGGCTGTCCCTCCCAGTGCTCCCCTCACCCTGCTCTTGTTTCGGGGCGGCAGCTGCCAGCACGGCATTGTGGTGGGGCTCAATGGGGCAGAGACGGCCCTTTCAGAGCCAGGGTCACGCACAGGCAGGGATTAGCACCGAGCCGGGGCTCTCCTCAAAGCCCGCAGCCTTGCAGAGAAGACCCTCACAGAAGTCCTTTACCATTTGAACCTGGTGTCTCAGGTTCCAATCATCTCTCAGGATACTGAGCCTTGGCCAGGCAACCCTCAAGGCTAAAAACAGTCAAGAGAGGGATGAAAGACCCCCTGGGCAGCTCAGGGGGGCTGCTACAGCCCCACCGAGCATCCCAGAGCAAGCATCCTTCTCCATTCCGGCTCCATCCTCATCACCTGGCACAAGCCAACATCCAGCCCCACTCCATTTCCATTGCTGGTCTTGGCCCCAGCTGGGGGAAAACATTCACACAAAGCACAGAACACCTCCAGAAGGATGATAATACTGAGCTGTGAAGCCCATCCTAGTGTATCACAAGTTGTAATTAGCCAGGAAGAGCACCTTCAGTGATCAGAAACCTCCAGAGATGTCGGGCACCAGGACCATCTCCCAGCCCAGCTGCTGGAAGGAAACATCCCCTCTCAATATTTCCTTCTCCATCTAAAAGGATGTGGATTTAAGTCGCTCCATTTCCGAGATCACTCCCAGCTCCGACTCCTCCCTTTGACAATTCAGATTTTGTCAATAAGAACTCAGCAGCCTGACACGCCAAAAAGGAGCTGTATTTCCCACTGGAGGAGGCCATTTGTTTGCCAATTAGCCTTTTCCTGGAGAACAATAGTTCAATAAAAGCTCTCCTTTATTTTAATTCCCCCTTTTTTCCTCCCCCCCAGCCTCAAGCCCTGCTCCTCCAGTGCGTATTTGGGCTCTGACTTTGATTTATCGTATGCAAAGCCTCGCTGCCGAGCTTTCCATTTCACTGCTCCCCATTTCGGCAGTAATCCCCAGGATGAGATGGGCTCTCCAAGTTTAAAACCGAGGGGGGAAGCCAGGCAGGTTTTTCCTCTCTTAAAGCCTCTTAATTAATTTGGCTTCGCAAACTGGAGTTTCCAAGTTGCTCAGCAGCAGATGCTTCCAGTCCATCAGCACAGCAACGTCTGCCGTGGGGCCACCACCACGGCAAGGCAACGACGAGCTACTGGTTGGGTCCTGATGGGCTAGGTTTGGGTTGTGTTTGCAGATTTTTAGGATTATCCACGCTTAAAGGGAGGCTACTGGAACTACCGGTGTGCACGCAGCTTGTGGTGTACAGCAAGCTTTTTGTTTTTTTTTCCTATTTCAAACTGGAAACTGGGTGGAGGCTGCTGTAAATAGGAGTCCTTCCTACCACGGACCCCACTGGGTAGGTATCATTAAACTTCAAGATACTATTAAACTTCAAGATATCATTAAACTTGTAGTCCAGCAAGTGCCCAAAGCAAACAAACCACATCTGTCAGATCTCTCAGCTGACGTACCCATCTGCAATATCTGTTTTAAAGATTTTTAAATCCTGATGTTAATCCAGAGTGATTTTTTTCCCCCTAAAGTACGAACCGGGGGTTGCAAATTGCTTGATAAATACATCTGATGGCAGAAATGGTCCCCCGGCCGCTTTCCTTCCAGTACAACACTAATATCTCCCCCTATTTCAGCAGATAAACGCTGAAAAACAATAAATGTGAGCTCGCATCAGGCACAGCACGATCCCAACAGCTTCAACGTGACGCCTGCTCCCACCCAGCCTGGGAAAAAGCAGTGATTTTTATTACATTGTACTGTTTGCATTTAAAAATAATAAAGACAAGCAGGCGAGCGCAGCAGGCGAGACTAATTGGAAGGCTTGATTATATATTTCTTTTTATGTAGATGCAACACGATGCAGCTTTATGGCAAAAGCCTTGCTTTGACGGGGACAGAGCTGCTCAGCCCCATGGCACAGGACAGCCGGACTTGGGTTTCCCAGGAGAGCTGCTCAAACCCACCCCCTGCAATTTGGAAGACCCAGCTTAATGGAAGCACACCGTTTTAATTCCCCAGCTATCCTACCTCCCACCGATGGCAGGGAGCAAGGAAGGGCTCATTCCTAAATCAGCCGACCCATCGCTGGAGGGGATGGACTGAAGGAAGGTCCTTCAGCAGGAATCTGTCTGGTGGAGATCTCAAAGGGACCCATTTAAAAATCAATAGAGGCTATTTTAATGCTTAATCCAGGAAAGTATCAGCATCAGCAGCATCGATACAAACCAAATTTAAACACACCGAGTACATGCATGGGATTTTTTTTTTCTTTTGTGCGTCAATTTAACCAAATCTGTTTTTCCCCAGACACTCAGAAGTCCAAACAGCATCCATAGCATCGCTAATGCTTCAGGCATCCTGCCTGCCTCCATCTCTATGTGCTGCTTTAAAAATCATCCTCTCCACCCCACTTGAGCAAACATTTCAATGAGGAAACTCCCCTCGAAGGTGCAATATCACAGCGACAGCAGCCACCTCCCCACCAGGGCTATACACCGCAGTGGATTTCTCTTCTTTGCAGGCTTTCACACTGCACCCACCACAAACCGCAATACAAGCTCCCCATCCCTGTAGATATTTAGACAATGATTTCCCTTTTTATTAAAAAAAGGAAAAAAAAAAAAACCAACCCAGCCTCACAATTGCAAAGAACTGCTTGAAAAAGTGACCTAAGGGGATGCTCAGAGGCTCAGACACCCCGAGAGAAGGTAACTGTGTTTGACGCTTTTAATTTAGTCTCATCTGCTGCAAGAGGACAGTCTGGGTGTTGACATATTTTGGGACTAGCCACACTCCAGACGCACCCACAAGCACAGTCGTGCCTTCCCAGCAGCCACCGCAGGCATGACAAGGGCTCAAAGTCACAATGTCACCCATTTCTGTTGGGGTACAGCACCATGCTCTGCCCTCTTCCATCCACCCGCTCCCTCCCGTGCGCCCACGGCAGAGATGCTTCACATTTCAACACCATCACTTTGCTCATCTTCCTGAGTCTTCAAACCAGTCCTTGGCGCTCCTGGCCCTTTCCAACCTCACAGCTCCTTGCAGATGACATCTCGCTTGGGCTTGGCGTCCACCACTCTGGCCAGCAAAGTCAAAGTACTTCTCCCCCTCAACACCAGTCCGGTTTATTCACAATCCGAAGCAATGGAGAAAATCTCTCTGATGGTTCCCAAGTCCTGGTGATGGCAGGGTCTTGCAGAGATCTTCACGTCTGCCACCTGGACAAGACTTCACGGTACCGCTGGTGATCAGTACCTTTGTGATGCTCCATCAAAGCTCACCTCCTTTTCTGGCTTCAGGGTGATGTATTTCACAGAATCACAGAATGGTTTGGGTTGGAAGGGACCTTAAAGATCATCCAGTTCCCACCCCCTGCCATGGGCAGGGACATCTCCCACTAGCCCAGGTTGCTCAAAGCCTCATCCAGCCTGGCCTTGAACCCCCCAGGGATGGGGCATCCACAGCTCCTCTGGGCAACCTGGGCCAGTGTCCATTGATGGACACCAGGTCCGCCCAGCTCTCCAGTGAGAAAGTGCACCCCCAACACCCCAAAACATGCCTCCCCCTGTTTCTTTAGCAGCTTTGAAGCAGGAAGAGCTCTAGCAGCGGAGGTCACAACTGAGCTTCTGACGAGAGGAGCCACTCAGGGCTGCAGCCTTCCATCAACCAGCTTTCAACACAGCCCAGACAACACCACGGGCAACGCAGTGGGGCCCAGCAGGTCTAACCGAGCTGGAAACCCAGTGACATGACCCTTGTTCTTCTGTTTGTGCTTCCTCATTCCCACACTGTGAAGGTCACAAGCCAGCCAAGCAAAGGCTTCAAGTGGGGCAAGCCACGTCCATTGGGCTCCTGAAGTGGCCAAGCAGAGCCCTGCCAACAAAAAAGCCAAGCCAAGCCAGCGAGGATGGTTTTTTCCAGCTCAGGGGCCACAACGAGAATGCCAGAGCATCTCTTCTCAGACACTCAAAGGTATCATTGCTGGATGCTTTGTCACAAGACATCACCACGAGAAGGGACTGAACAAGGCTATTTTCTGCTGAGCTCTCAGCTCAAGCACACCCATCCCAAACCCTCCCTACAATGGAACAAGAATATCCAGAACCTCCGACATCCAGAGCCTGCATCTCAAAGCCCTTACTACAATGGAGAGCCTGCAGGTTTGCTGCCCAGCCACTGCACTAAACCTCGAAAAATATTCTTTTTTCCCTGTTTCTAACCTCAGTATCCTATTGTTCAGATTAACCCTGCCCCTTGGATGCCTTAAACACACACTAATGAAATAACTCAAAGAGAAAGCAACCCTGAGATCATCCGCAATCTTATGACTGTCCACAGGGGAAAGAAATTAAATACTTTTTGGATAACAAATCTTTCCAAATTTTTTCCAGCACAAGACCCGTAACATCACAGCAAAAGCCCGAAGAAGCTGCATCTTGGATTTAGGTACCTGGATACTCCAGATTCACATCACTACGGACAGAGATGCCACAGGGGGAGGAAACACCCTGAAATAACTGCTGCTACAGACAAAAAAGAAAAGAAAAAAAAAACACTTTCAAACCCCCATGGATGCAGGTTTTTAGAGCTGGCAAGAGCTACCCGTCCCCATCAACTGCAACACAAGCCGTGAGAGCAGGAGAAGGGAAGAAAAAGCATCTTCCAGGCAATCACAGGTATTTTTTGCCCAGCTGAGTGCCTCGTGGGGGGAACAACCCATGCATCAACAGGAGCCCTTGAAGCACGCCAGCGCTTTCTAAATTCACTTTCAGTAGATTTACCACCACGTCATATGGAGAAGGAATGCGTGCTATGCAAATCCAGCCCCAGACTGCTCCCTGCCTAATCTAGCTTTAGATTCAAATGCTTATTATTACCATGGTGCCTAATCGGGTAATGCGTAATAGACAGGTTTACTTTGGGCTCCCAGTACTTCAGCTGTGTTCTTACTAAGGCATCAAACGGAAAACAAACAAACAAACAAACAAACAAACAAGAAACAAGAGGGGAAAAAACCCAACAAAGAATTCAAGCTCTGGTGGAAAGCAGAGCACACAAAGCAGGCTCACCAAGAACACAATGAACTTTGAGCCCTGTTCGCACCCCACCATATCCCTGTAGGGAAGCAGGAGGCTGTCTGTTGGGATCTCTCCCTTCCCCCATGAGATGTTTAGGTGATGCAAGGATGTCACACACCCAGCTCTCAGCAGCACTGAGCACAGCCGGTCACCTCCGGGCTACCAAAACACCTTATGGATGCTCTGGGGACCCATGCCAGAACCTCCAGAACCTGGGTACCACGTGCCAACCAGCAGCTCTTTGCTGGTTTGGGGAGGAAGGGTTCCCTTACTGCACCAGGGTCTGCAGAAGGACACAGGGACATGGGAATGTCATTCCTGGAGGCCACCAGCTCCCTGTTTGCTGGCACCAGTTACATGCAGGGCTCACACCACAACCAAGGTCATCTCTGCCCCCACCTGCACTGGACAAGGTGATTCATTCCACTCCTAAGTTTGTCAAATAATCAGTCTGCCCAAGCCACATGCCAACCTTGGTACCTCCAGGATACAATCCAGATGCCAACCTTCCACCTCCACCACGCAGCTGCAATTCAGCCACCGTGCACCAGAAATAATTCTGGGGTAGGGACATAGGACCCACCACCCAGGCTTGACAGGTCTATCCTCTCCACCTTGCCATGCTAAGCTTTCCAAGGAAGATGGTGAGGTTTGCAACGCCAACATCCAGCTCCCACCTTCAGGGTGCCAAACCCCAGCAGCTTGTCCTCCTCTGCCTCCACGATGCCGAATGGCACCCAGACCTGCAACCAGCTCCAGCAAAGGTTCAAGACACACAAACACTGCTGCCAGCCTCTGAAGACCCTACAAGACTGTGTTGACGCTACAGAAACTACACTTGGTGGGGTAACCAGCACTAGGAAAACCAACAGTAACAAAGAGAAGATTTCCCTCTGTGCTACATTTATATTAAGGCTGCAGGATGAACTTATATTAGACATCAGAGAACTCACATAGGCGAACATCCTCCCTGCAACACTGACATGTCTGTGCAGTCCTGCAGTGTGGGCTCTCTGGTGTCTCGTAACGTGGTAAATCCAACTAAAGCACTCTTTATGGCTTGGATGTTCATAACACTTATGTGTGTTCCCTGGTGTCTAGTACAGCCTGTGTTTTCATTGCATCCCTTCCTTTAATAAAAACCTCCACAACACTCTTCTAACCTGATGCCTGTTTTGACAAAACTTGCAGCAGCTCCACATATTTGAGATGAAAAATCAACCTGGAAGAGAGGACAAAACCAGCCAATGGACTTGACGAATTGTCAGTGACAGGGGAGGAGGAGCAGATGGACAGATCAACTTTGAAGCTTCCTTTCATTAGGACACATCTAAAATCACAGGTTAACTTCCAGTGATGCACATTATTACTGAGGAAAGTGAGGCGGCTGATATTCTGCCTCTCAGGCACATGTGTTCTCTGCTTCAGCATTTATTCTATTAATATTCAAATGCTTTGAAAGAAGAAGGAAAACAAACGCAAAGAAACCAGAGGCTGCAGCTCACGGTGTTTTCACAAACCTGTTCAAAGACCACACCAGCTTTACCAGTGCCTGCGTAGGTGGTGGCCGGGCTCTCCCTCCAGCTCTGCACCTCCCCAGCTCACAGCAGTGCCTGGAGCTGGTCTGAGGGACTTTTTTCCTCTCTCCTGGAGTCAAAATGACAGCCAGGGATGGTTAAATGAGGTGGAAAGACCCCCTTTCCCATGCAGCCTGTGGTACAGAGGAAATAAACCCTTTGCAAGACTCCTTGCCCAAGGATGTGGATGGAGATACTAGCGGTGGAGTCCTTCCCAGCCCCAAAGGAGCCATGCAAATAGTATTTACCTGGCCAGGGGGACTAAATACCCTAGCAAAGTCATATTCATTTGTGAGCCAAAAAAGAAAGAGTTCACATTCCCATATTTACAGCCACTACTGCTTCTGGAGCTCTCTCTATGGCAGACTCCGGGACAGGGTCATTCCCAGTTATGACTGCAAAGAGGTCCCAGTGAAGAGGTCCTTCATCCCACCGGGGCACAGGGACTCATGGATTGTTCCCACACATATATTTCCAAGGGAAAAAAAAGTATTGCAAAGCCTCAGAAGCTGCATTTCTGGAGCTGTGGATTACACACATGCAAAGAGCATGGTTCGCTTATGATAACCCAGGATGGCAACCCACTTGAGATGTAAAAATAATTTTAATGAATAAGTATATTTAGATTTATAACCCCACAGCAGCTTTATTTATAGGGATGCCAATCATTTTTACACAGATATAAAATTGGCTGGCAGAATGCCTTAGACTATATCCAGAAAGCCATCTGTAACAAATCTAAGCCGTGATATCTTTGCATACATTTGGCCAAACAATAACGCTAATGCCAGCCATCTTGACTTTAAACGTACAGATGGGCTGGGGTGGGGGGGCTCGCCAAGCCTGCCACACGGCCAAAGACAGATGAATTTTGCTATCACCTACCCTAAACTGGTTGGGGAAAGGACGAGATGAAGGAAAACCAGTCACCATCTGGACTATGTGGATGCTAATACCAATGCAACACATCCAGCTGGCTACAGGTGAACCTCTTTTGAAACCTTACATCATTGACATGGGGAGCTATAAGCCAGGAAAGAAAGACCCACTGGAGCTCTGCAGCACCTTTAAAAGGTGAGGGGATTAAGCTACGGCTCTCACGTATAGTTTTGGGGTTTTTTTTTGATCCATCGCTCGTGACACCAAGCTGGGACAGAGGAAGATGCAGGAGAAATTAATTGAAAGTCATTGCTTGGTTCTCAGTCTCAAGGCAGATGAGGATTTCTAGTGAGACTTTTCCTCTCCCACCACTGCCCAGGATCTCACTGCTTTATCCAAGCATGCAGACATCGACGGGAGAGGTTGCCATAGATTTCCATGGGGCTGGCACTGCAGCATCCCAAACTACCCCTTGTTGTTGGGGTGGGTCTGGGAGCTTTCTGTAGCTGCCCCTCCAGCTCAAGCGGGGACCACCTGGAGAACTGAAAAGTCACATCTAATTCACAAGAAACAAATTAAAAACCATCCTTCATCCCAGTAGAGCTCCTGGGGTCTGGTTGTCTCAGAAATGGGGGAAAACGGGGACAGCTCCATGTCAAATACAGACTACGGGTAAATGCATCTTGTCTATGAAAGCTGCAGTACTTTGGCAAATGCCAAGGTGGAAAAGGTTACTCCACAATATTACTTTGAATAGCTCTGGGAACAAACCCAGCATTAATTTTCAACACTTATTCAGCAAATGATTTGAATAAACCGAGGGAGGCCTATACACACATACTGACAGCATTAGTTGGTAGATTTTGGCCTCAGCTCCTGAGATAATTTATGAGAAAACAACTCCCAGCAAACACGATCGCCTTCCAGTTCAATGCATGGATTCAACTGACCCTGCCTTGGGGACAAGGTAACCTCTCAAGATCCCTTCCAGCCCAATTTTAATGTCATTTTACACTGGAAACTGTTTACATGCTGGCATTTACTCTTATTCATCCCTAGAAATAAATATGTCTAAAAGAGTAATTGATGGAAAGGAAAAACAGAAACCCAAGAGCTGTTCCCTCTCTCAAGGACAAAGCAAAGGAAAACAACCAGACGTGGAGCTACGACATCCTCGATCCAAATGTTTTCCAAAACATTTCCAAATGTTTTCCAAAGCTTCCAGCTGAAGCTTTCACAGTGAGGCTGCGACTCCACCAAAGCCTTGGGCTATGGTTGCAGCCCGTGCCATCACTTGAGTGCGGCATCGTGGCGCACGGCTGTGCCTGCTGAGGAGATGGTTGGCAATGAGTTTTCCAATGACACACCTGACGAAACACACCCAAGACCCTTGAGAAGAAAAAACAGCATTTCAAAGAAAAAACAGCCTCTGCTTTCTCAACAGGGCATCTTCCAATGTGACACAGCTCCACGGCTACATGGACTTTCAGGAAGAGAGAGGCAGTGAATGCTCATGGCCAGATGTCCTCACCTTCACGGCAGGCTTTTGAGTTTATTCCAAGCACCTTAGGAAATCATTCCTCTGCTTCTAATCCTTTGTAATTATTGAAAAATAATAAAATAAAAATAATTTTAAACAAAAGTATTTTAAAACCCACTTACGGAAAGTAAAGAGAGAAAAACATTCACATTCTACACTTCAGCAAGAAATGCTGAAGTTCTGTCCAAACACCAACAAACGTGGACATTTATGGTTATTACACAGACAAAACTGAGATGTTGTGCAAGATGCTGTTCTGAGCAGCTGACCCCAACCGCAGCAGCGAGAGGGTGAGCAGTGAGGTCTCAGCAGTGCTCAGCAGCAAGAACCAATCACTCTGGGGACCAGGGGGCTGGCACAGGGCAGGTCCCCAGCCTCCTCACCTCGCTGCTGACACAACAGCTTCCACCCATGCCAATAGCCTGATTGGAAATGGTGATGCCCGTAAAGCAGAGTCTCAGAGCTCCTTCAAAGTCCACAGCTGATCTCCACCTCTTTCAACTTGCTTCTGGATGCAATCAAAACCCAGAGCAGGCTCCTTTCTGAAGGAGCCCTGCTATCAACTGTATGTGGGCTTTTGATTAGACCTTTTGTAGAGCTGGAAAAAAAAAAAAAAGAAGCCTTGCTCGAGGATGATAAAGTCTAGACACTACAATATATTTTCCAGCTGATCCAGCAAACCTAAAAAGCCGTCCCTTGATCTCGGACCGCCATGATCAAAGCCATTATCCCATTCGGAGCCCTTCTGAAACTTTAGCTTCCAAATGTGTAAGTTATTTTTAAAATCTAAACCAGGCCAAGCCTCTTGTTTGGAGTTTTACGAGGAAAACGGGGTGTGCTCCTTCCAAACCTTCTCCCCTGTCACATCTGGAAGTGGCTGGTGGGCCCACGGCGGGGGGTGAAGGCAGGGAAGCAGCACCGTGCCTGGGGACACCTCAGAGTTGCACGGTAGACACGGTCTGCTTGCACGGGAGGACACAGCCTGTACCCCAAGGGTGGCTATAGTGTGGGGGAATATTCCCCATCCTTAACTGAGACGAAGTTTTCTGGAGAGCAAACATCCTCTGAATCCACACCCTTAGGATTTGTGCCTGACTTTGGCATCCTCCATGACAGCGTTGTGTTGTTCTGGGGCCCAAGAAGAGGAAACAGCCTGAAATACCTTCATTTTCTACAGGAATTAAATAAAACTGAATGCTACAAGTTTCCTTTACCAGTTAGCAGGACGCCCAAGCACACAAAGAACATCCAGTTCTGCGCCAAATGAAAACTGGGGAAATACGATATTCCAGGAAAAAATAACCCTCCAGTTTCCTGAAGGCTGAAATCTTCCAGTTTCAGGTGTCTGAAAGGAAAGAAACACACAGCCCTGCAAAGCATAGGAAAGCCAAAGGGGCATCAGCTCTGTCTTAAGTGGGATGCTCAAACAGAGGTGCAAAGGACCAGGCAGCCCATCCCAGACCAGCCAGCACCAAACCCTCTGATGTGCAGTGGGCACCATGGGAGAGGAGACCTGGGGTCAGTCCTGATGGCCAAGAGTCGCAGTGGCCAGGCTGGAAGAAGTCAAGCCAAACCAACAAGGAGCTTGGGGATAACTGAAAGGGCTTTTTGAAAGCATGTGGCCACCAAGCTGCACCTCCTGTGTCCCAAGGTGGGCTTCTAACAGTGAGATGCTCTTCAAAGAGATGGGGACAGGAGGTGACTCCTGCCACAGAGGGACAAGAGAACAACATGGAGCATTCACATGCTCCAAAGCTATTTAAAAGTCAAACATAGCTCCCTAATGAATGCTCCATTTAACTGAGCAGCTTCTAAAGCACCAGGCAAACAATCCATGTCGTCCCTTTTTCCTCCCAGCACCCACCTCCCTTCCCCTCCACTCCATGCTTTCATCCTCCTCAACTCCCCGTAGCTCTGCTCCTCCTCCCCACCTCTCCCCCTGCCCAAACCAAGCACATCTGTGAAAAGCTGAGCAAAGCAGGCAGGCACACACCAGCAGGATGGGGATTAGAGACCCATCGCCCCCTCTGGCATCCCTCGCTGCGGATGGAGGAGCTGTGCTGGGCAGGAACAATGGTCACACTGCACATCACACATCCCCAGCGCTTTGGGAGGTGTCGTCTGAACCTCCACCAGCTTTCCAGCTGGGTAAATGTCAAGATAAAGATCAGGTTGACAGCCTTCCTTAAGAATATATCCATCACATCGGATTTTTCTCACCTCCACGCACACTGGAGCAGAAAGAGCGAGGGCCACCGACAACCCGGCGCTGGCAGTGACAGCCACAACGTCAGTCCCAGAGGGTACAGAGGATTTGCCGGCATCTCCCCAAAATGTCACTTGGGTGCTGTGTGAGGTGGACAGGGCATAGGAAACCTGCTTGGCTTCAGCTCTGCCAGAGCACCAAGTCCAACACATGCTCCAACACAGTGGTGCATCTTTATCTTCCCAAGAAATGCAGTGAGGAGACGGACTCCGACCTTAGCCTCCATGCAAGTGCATTTTGCTGGGTCTATTGAAGCCACCAAAGCCCTGCAGGTCCCAATGGCCCCACCTGGCACTCACCCTGGTCCCTTCCCTCTAATGAGCTTCTCCTGAGGAATCACAGAATGGTAGAGCAAAGTCCCACTGTGCATCCCTAACCCCTGAGAGGGGCTAACACAGAGTTACTGGCCTCAAAAACTTCTGGTCTCCATCACACGGAGAGCAGAGAAGCTGATGGCGATGGCTGCTTCTGGATTTCAAAGAATCTAAACCCATCACGGAAGCAGCGTGTACCCCAAAACCTCACCCCCAGAGCCTGCACACCTGGTATGATGAATGAGGTGATAAAGGCAGCCAACGAGCCAGCATCCCGGCACCCAACCCAGCTCAGGAAGAAAGGGAAACCAGGGGGGGAAAAAACCAAATTGTCCAGCCTCACACTGCCATCAGCACAGCAGCTGCCCTCAGCTGCTCTCAGTCATAAATATCGAAGGGAAAAATATCATTTAGGTGCCGAGCAGAACCAGGGGTGGGTTCAGAGCCACATGTGTCTCGTGCGAGGCTTTCCAGCCACCCCATCCTCTTCTGCAGTGTTTTGCTGTGTCTTTCTCATCTCCTGCATTAGGAAGAGAGGAAATGTGTACATTTTCCCTCTCCCTTCCTAAACCAAACATGCACATACAGGCTCAAAACCAACCCAATTTCAAATCCTGGCCAACTTACAGTGGGAGTTTATTTCCAGGCAGAGCTGTGATTTTTACAAGGGATACCACCGGGTTAAGGAGTCAAAGGAGTAACTGTACAAGTGAAAGCAAAAGCCCTTTATTTCTGTAAAGCCACTTTTTTATTTTCCCCGCCCGGAATGACAGGGAGCAACACAGCTCTTGCCAGTTTAGTGGGGTATACATGAAGGCTTGGCTGAAAGCAACCTCATTAAACTGGCTGGGTCATTAAGCACCAATCCAAACACGCAGTCCTCTGATCACCGCATGAAGGGCTGGGAACCAAAGGCAGCTCGCAATTAAACCCATGACAATCAGGAGAAATCTTTACAACTCTCCCCCCAAGCGCAATCCACCAACACCATCCCCACCCTCTCTCCTTTCTTTCTTTTTTTTTTATTTACTCACATAAGCAGCATGACAGATAACTTGGAGGAAATCAGATGTTTGATGATTAAGCGACACTTAGGCAGCACTGTGGAAGATAAATACGCCCTTTGGAAACCCTGCAACGAAGAAAACAGAAGGTATAAACAGACAGTAACTAATTATTCTGATTAAATCTTGGAAGACCTGAAATACCCGACTGCAGCAGAACAAAGCCGGTGTGCGCTGGGGCTGCTCACAAAAATAAGTCACACCCTTTTTTAAAAAGAATTCACCCAAATAAACCTAAGAGCTTCTGCGCTGTTTTTGTTTGCGTGCATGTTTCTTAAGGTTGACAGGAAACCTCCGCCGTACCCCGGAGGGATCCCGTCGCCTTCAGCTAAAATTAGACTTCAAGGAACACAGGCGAAGGCGAGCGTCTCAACCTGCGCCGGCACGGCGAGGCTCCCACCGCGTGCTGGAGGAGCGGCGCGTTGGGGTTTTCCTCCCCTCCCATCGAAACCAAAAAGAGAGGGGGTTTTTGGATTAAAAGAAATTAAGGCAAAGAAATAAATAAGGTGTGCTCTGAGGGAGAAGGGAGGGGACAGCAGGTCTACCCCGCTGCAGAGCTTTCAGGGACCTGAGCAGGGGTCGGGCCAGGGAGGTGAGGATGCAGCTGAGCCATGGGGACAGGATGGGATGCAATGGGATGCTTGACTCAGTGGTGAGAGGAACTGGCAAAGCCCACCAGTAGCTCATCCACCACCATGGATGCAGAGTAAGGCACTGATTTATCATGGTCCACGATGCCAGCACCAGGAGCCTCCATTACAGCAGACGGCATGGAGAGCAAGACAAGGGGATGTGCTCAGTAGACATTCCCCTGCTCTCCTCTCCTTGGAGGAAAACCATTGTTTTCCTCCTCCTCTCTGCCCTCCCCCATGCCAGCAGATCTCAGGGGAATATTTAATCTCAAACCTCAGTAATCAATCCGTTCACCCTTACACGTGAGAAAGAGTCACAGCAGTAAGCACCAAATCCCATTTCTACTCATCAATACGATGTTTTAATTACGCACATAAAATCTCCCTTTTCACATAAATCCTGAACAGAGCCAGCCAGCCCCCGGGTGGTGAGTGGGGAAAGACAGGGACAGGGGTTGAGAGGAAAGGGAGGAGCAAGCATCCTGGCCATTATTTAAAATGACAGCTTTATATGGCTGCTCCAGTTTGCTCTTGGCACGACGATGCTTTGACCTTGTGCGTTCGCTGTCCCAGAGGATGGGCAGCAGCGTGATGAGCAGCAAGCCCACATCCAGCCCAATCACCAAGAGATGCGTCAGTTTTATCCCAGTGTGGCAGCAAACATGCAGGAAAATGGGCACAGAAAATGCACAATGGACACATGTGGAAAGGTTTGGGTCAGGCTGCGATACAATAACAGCAACTGGACCTTGCCACCAGTGCTGCGAGACTTATTCCAAAAACCGTTCACATCAGAGGGAGACTTTCTAGCTGGGTTTGAGCAAGTTTGGATAGTTCCCTGTAAACACTTGTTTTGTTGTTTGTTTTTTTTTTCCAAGTGTAAACACAGCTGGACTGGCAGGACCATCACACAGCTGCCAGGGCAACAGGTAGGCAGCTGCAAGCAACATCCCTCCTTCGCCCAACCAGACCAGTCCCGAGTGGCATAGCTCACAGCCAGACATATTAAAAAAAATATTTTTTTAAAAATATAAAGACACGCAGAGACATTTCTGATCTATAGGAACAAAAGAGGGGACACCCTGCTGAAACCCCGTGTGCAGCTCAGCTGCTCTCTGCAGCGATGAAGGAAATGAGAAGCAGAGACCAGGCACGCACCCGCTTGCTGTGGCGTGATTTGGCTCTGGAAACGTTTCTGGGTTTCCCAACGCAAGTTCTGACCTCCAAGAGCTGCAAAATTATTTTAGGGCCACTCTGGAGGAGAAACAGAGGGGCTCCCGGGGGCTCAGCTGGGCAGGTGGGGTGGGATGCAGAGCTGGGCTCCAGGCACCCATGGGAACGGCTGACCCCAGTCCATACCCCATCAGCTCAGAGATTCCCAAAAACACCCATTGTGACCCAAGAACAAGCCAGAAGCCACCTCCTGCACACAACAACAGCCTTGCACCCCTCACAAAACACCCCAAACCCACAGCGTGCAGCAGAAAGCAAAGTCCCCTCCCAGGGCATGAACCCACCCGTGACCACCCCTCCAGCCCCAGCGGAGCACGGTGCTTGGACAAAGCAGGGGAAACAAGCTTGGGGTTATCTTTGACTTCTCTATCTGTAGCAGAGTTGGGTTTTGAACCCTCTTTATTTGGGCAGATCCCATGGTAGGCTTCTTCATGCATCGCTTTCAAAAGATGCACACCCCTTGGCTGGCAAAAGTTTTAGGAAAGGGAGGTGGCACAGTGCAACAGGAATTTTTCAGTTCCTCTCAACAGGAAGCAGCATGCAGAGATCTCCAAGGGAAATCTACCTGTAAGCGAGATTTCTGTGCCCTGGTTTCCTCCCAAAGGCCAATGCTCCCTCCTCTCCTTCAATTTTTGGCTTCAGTTCCCCAAGTGCTGTAACATCAGGAATTGCTTGGCACACGGGGCAAATTCCTCAAGCTCCACACGCATACCTATAGAAACTACTGCACTTGCACCCTCCCTAACCTCTTTAGCCCATGTTGGGAGATGCACAATTAAGAGAGACCGGGCACCATCAGCTGCCCTCAGTGCGTTCCCGGAGGATCCAGCCGCATCCCCATCCTCTCCCAAAGGGCAGGACTTCGCAGTGCAATTCAGGACAGAGATACTTGGTGCAGTATCTAGAGCAAATTAAGCCTCCCAGGCACAGCAGTGAGCATGGATTTATTGATTCATGGAAAATGTCCTTATAAATTACTTCATTCAGATCAACGGGACAAGACAAAATGAGGGCTATCCTCGGCAGTAAGAGGCTGCAGCAGCATCATCCAGTCCCACACTCCAGCAGAAACCACTCTTCTGGAGCAGACACTTCTAACGGTGCTGGAGGAGGATGGCGCAGAGGAGGCCAGCATGGATCTGTGCCACATCTCACCTAGTTCCCACCTTCCTGCCCCACAGCAGACAGACCTGATGGATGGTTTTTGCAAGCAAGCAAGTAGAAATGTTGCTTGACATCTGCTGCGCATCCACAGAAACTCCATCCACACCTGCTTGTTGGCTTGTGTAGGGCTGCAGCCAGCGTCTGCTCTGAAAGAGGGATTTCTCCTGGAGCATGGCACTCCCAAGCATCGCAGAGTGTTAATCTTATCCACTTCTCTCAATAGCAAGGGCTGAATGCACTTTTGTCAAGCTCAAGCTTCCTCCTGGAACTGCCAGTGGTCTGGACCCAGGACACTGAGATGAGGCTGAGAACATTTTCTGAAAGCGCTTGTTCCAGTGAGCATAAGGGTTTCGAACTGAAGGAGGACAGATTCAGACTAGATATAAGGAAGAAATTTTTTACAATGAGGATGGTGAAACACTGGCACAGGTTGCCCGGTGAGGTGGTAGATGCCCCATCCCTGGGAACATCCGAGGCCAGGCTGGACGGGGCTCTGAGCAACCAGATCTAGTGGAAGATGTCCCTGCTCATGGCAGGGGGTTTGGACTGAATGACCTTTAAAGGTCCCTGCCAACCCAAACCATTCATTGATTCTATGAAAAATAAATAAACATACAGCTGCACCTGTGCCTTATTCTGGCTAGCACTCATCCAGACTTGGCTTCCAGATGTGGGTTGCTAGACCCAGGAGCCACCGGATGACCACCATCACCCCTGACCAAGTGATATACACTGACATTTTTTAGCTTCTTGATGAAAAGGTGAGAGGAACACTCATGTTCCCCCAGCACGGAGCATTTCCCCGTCTCTTACGCATGTGCAACTCTCCCCCACACCCTCATCTGTCCAACCAGCTCCATCAAACACCGAGGGCAGGGCCAGGCGCTGCCCTTCCACCGTGGGCTTGGCAGCAGCCCTGCTCCCAAACTGCCTTTGGCAGGAACGAGCGCGGCTGATTGCAGCTCAAACAGCTTTCCACAGCTCCAAATCACCTCCCGGGATCACTTTCCAGCATCCCTGCCTTCAGATCATCTCCTAATTTTTAAAATCGGTGCCAATTTGAGACCTAATTTTAAAAAAAACCATCAGCGAAGATGCTGAGTCACGTCAGCTGCCTCCAGCATGGTACCGGCAGAGGTCTTCTAGGAACGCCTTCGCCTCATGCAAACTCCCCCGCTGGTAACATTAAAACTACAATTATCTCTGCAGATTAATAAAAGGTACCACAGCTCTGGCAGCAATCGGAGGCAGGAACTCCCAGCAGCGATGAGTTCGAGTTATCAGGGCGCGCAGGCACACACAGCTGTGTTTGCGGTCCCCATCGCTCCCAGTCACCCACGCCCCGCCACGCTGCCTCGCCCGTTCCCCAAAACACACCCAATCCCCCCGGCACCGATTAGTATTTTGATAAAGCAAACGTGTCTCGTCGCATCTATTCACTTAACTCGCTATCGAGGGGTTGCCATCCCTACCACGCGGGTGGGCTTTGCGGAATAAAACACTAATGGGTTTCGCATCCCTGGTGTGACACCATGCCTCCTCCCAGCCCCAGGGCACAGCTCCCGGCTCGCCAGTATCCTTCTGGTTCCAGCGTCTTTCTGGTTCCAGCATCTTTCTATCTTAGGGACCAGGAACCATCATCACCCTGGACAGACCATCTGCCCCAACCTTGGTATTTGGGGGTGGTGGGGAAAAAAACAGCTCCTTTATACAGTGAGAATGAGGAAAAAAAAAAATTAATGGATTTGTATCACTGCAGTATTTGCAAATGTGTCCTTGAAGATGGGCTGCGCACAGCAGTGGGGAGCATCCAACACAGCGCGGTTTCAGAGATCCCAAACAGGGTGATGGAAACGGAGGGCACCAGCCACCACTCACAGCTCTCAGGGCACAAAAAATAACACCGTGGAGCCCAGAGCTTGGAGTCGGAAAGGCTGCAAGCCCTGTCAGCCCTTCCCAGCATGGGAGAGAGGGAGAGCAAACTGGCACATGTGCTTTGTGCAGGTCCTTGTGCTCCTGGCTGCTGGGTCCAAGAGCTTTCTGCTTGTGGCATCTCAGAAATCACTCCCATCAGGAGTGCCTTTGAGACCAGTCACAGCAGCGTTTGGGGACTATGGCTCTTTGCTGCAGTCCTAAAATGAGCTTTGTGCTCTTGCCGTGGTGCAGCTGGTACCCAGACGAGGCAGGTGAGCATCCCTGAGCACCGCATGCTTCCCTGCAGCTGCTGCCTGTGCGCACCCAAAGCAAACCAGAACAGGCACAGATATACCCTGAAAGTCAGTGCAATTCATTTAAAACAGTCAAAAGGAAAGGCACAGCGCAGGGCGGGAGCCACCGCCAGCAAACTCTGTGGGGATGAAGGGGCAGAGGACGCGTCACCACCCCTCACCGTTTTCACCCTTTCCCACTGTGCGAGTGTTGCTCTGCTCCTGAGACACTGGGAAAGCACAAACCACCCTGCCCTTGGAAAAAGGATCTCTGCTTTTCTCAACTAATAAACTCTGGCATCACCACAGGAGCCAAGGATTTGATATTTCAAGGGTAAAGCTGATTCTTCCTGCCTTTTATCCAAGATTCGCCTCCCCTCTCCTTCTGTAAGCCAAATCAGGGATAAAGCAGGTCAGTGGCTCATTCTTTCAGGTACCATGATTTTATATATATAGATATATATATATACACACACACACATATATATATTAATTAAAGGGAACTTAAACACTTCAATCAGCTTAATTATCCTTCTCCAGGAGTTTTGTTCTTTATTTTTTTTTTTAAATAACAGAAGCAATCAGTCATCCCATGGAGGGCAAACACTCATTTCCCCAGGAAGCCCCCACCTCCAGCCGCAGCTGCAGCCATCCGGGCTCCTTGCAGCACACCGATGCGGAGGAGCACTCGGCCGGCACGGCACAGCACCGCTGTGCGTAAGAGGGTTAAACCCATCTGCTCAGGGATAAGCTGGTCACACACTGTAGATAAGCAAATGGCGAATAGCGGTTTGCCAGCCTACAGCAAATACTGGCACAAGTCACTTGTCACTGGGTGTTTAACTCAGAAGTTGCGGTTACTGGAGACCCTGAAGCCACGTTTCATTAAAGCTCTCCTGATGAACTCCTGTCTTGGCTATTTTGAAGGCTGAAAAGACAAGGCAACTCTTGGCTTTGAAGCTGGCACCCAAAGGAGATGCTGCAGCACTTCTGACCTGTTGTTGTGAGTTTTTGGTCTTTCGAGGACTCTTGGGGGGGCAAACACAGAAGAATCTGAGATGCTGTCCCCCAAGACAAACCTTGGGAGACAAAGCAACCAGAGACCCCCCCCCCCAGCACTCCTGGCAGAGCAATCTCACAGACAGACTGGGGTGCAAACAGGCAGCCCCCAACACGCATGCAGCCACAACTTGCTGATCTTAATCCCAGACACAGAAATTCCCAGGTGGCACCTTTGAACTAATACGTTAAATTTCCCCCCGGCATTTAATTTCCCTTTTACCTTCTAAGACTAAAACTTCTTCCAATCGCTGCTCAAGCTGACCAACAGCTTTTTATTCCTTTGCATGCAGAAATACTGAACTGCTGCCTCTAGGAATTCAGCAAAGATGGAGAGGACCCTTTTTTCCATCCTGAAGCCATGCCCCGGTAGCTGCAGCACAGCCACTAAACTTTAAAACCTGTCGGAGAATGGAAAGCTTATAGCTATGCTGCAAGACCTAGTGCTTCCAAAATCTGCATTACCCAGAACCCCAGAGCTAGAGATCTCTATGCAGCTGCCTATGAGCATCCCGCACCTCGGTTGTGGTCCAGGTTAGCAGGAGAGAGCAATGCGGGTCTTGCCCATAGGATGCCCATCCCGCTCTCCTCCCAGCTCCGTTTGGAGGCAGCCAGCTGCATCCCGCGTTAGCGCGTTTTGCATAATCAAAATGGGAGTTAGCCTCCGTAACCACAACTCGAAGGGTATGTTTAACTCAACTAGAAGACAAAGGAGATCGGGTCCACCGCAGATTAAATTAGCTGAGCCTGCTTATGCCAGGAGCGCCCGTCTGCCATCGACCACGCCTCGCATGGATTTATTCCTCCTAGCTCCATGATTTAGTGGTCCCCTGAGGAGGAATGGACCTGCTCCATCAAAGCTCTGAAAAGTAAAATAAACAGCAAAGAGACGGCAGAGTGGGTCCAACAGGTTCCCAAAGCCTTGGGCAGGACACAGTCTCGCAAGGGTTTGTATCAGCCGTCTAGACCCTGGAGCCACGGCGCAGGATGAGGTGCAGCAACCTGCGTGGTGCTGCACCTCCTTCAGCCCAAAGGGAGGAAGAGGAGGATGGAGGATAATGGTGGGGGACCACCTCAAACCACCCCAGAGCCCAGCTCCAGTGTGTCCCCTGCACAGTATGGGAGGAGGGTGAGGACATTTTCCTTGTGGTCTTCAGATCTGCCTCCTGGGAGAACACTCATTTTTCCTGCCTAATTTCCACCGATAACATTTCATCTCCCATCTCCTTCACTGTGATCTCACACAACTCAAAGACGCAGCCAAAGACGCTGTTATTTTTACATTTTCCTCCCAGGAGATGGTATCTCCACAGGGCACGACTGCCATGCCACATCAGATCACCGCACTGCGCCGGCTCAGCCCCACGACAGCAGGATGAAGTTTAGGAGAGAGCCTGCCACCAGGTATTTTTCTGTCTCACTGGCATTAAAACTCTCCAGATTTTCACCTCAAAAAGTAAAACAGCCCCAGCCCTAAAGGTAGCAAGGTGCCATCCCACCCCGGCTCTCCTTAGCCCCCCACCTAAGCACCATCTTCCAGCCACCCCAGTTTGGGATTTTTCTGAGGCTTTTGCATTTCTCATGGCACCCTGGTGAGGTGCTTACCCCACTGGGACCCAGGTCTTTGTGGATTCAGGACTTCCAAGCTGACCCAAATTTCTGCCTCGCCGCTCCAGGGAGGAACAGGGTTTGGCGGTGCCAAGATGTCGAGGTCCACAAGATAACCATCCTCCTCACAGCGGCACACGGGCTTCAGCATGACATGGGATGTCTTTAGACCCACATCTCTTATGGGCACTTTTATACCGGGAGATTTAAAAAAGCAGCACTTCCACAAGCAATTCAAGGGCTTTTGGATTTCAAAGAGCGGGGCAATGGAGAGCAAAGCGTGAGGCACGCAGGAGAGGCTGGTCTGTATGGTTTGTACACCCATGGGAGACCACTAAGGGGTGCAGAAGGATGGTCCCGATTAGGAGACACTAGCGCACTGCTTGTCTATAATTACTTTACAAATAAAGGTGACCATAAAGAATGTTTACACCCCCCCAAAAAAAAAAATTAAAGAAAATCCCAGCACCCTTCCCCCCTTTGCATCTCTCAAAGCAGAGCACAAACCCAGCTGCTCTGCAATCTTATCTTGACGCAGAAGCAGTCTGGGACAGAGATATAAGGGTTCCCCGAAGGCACGGTTTATTAAAGGCATCTTTAGTTAGTCGGTTCTCTTCAAAAACGCCACACTGAAGTGCTGTTCCCGGACTGGTTTTCATCACAGTGGCAGCAAACACCACCCAGACAGTGCCCCCCCCCCCAAAAAAAAAAATGCTGCAGGGTTTTCCCAGGCTAAAAAGCAACCCAAGATCAGGGGATACACCCAGGCCAGGGCATTTTGGGGGATCCACAGCTGAGAATCACCAGGAGCTCCTGAAAGCGCCCTGGTCTCACCCCAGGGATGTTACATGGCTGGGGACCGGCACATTAATGAAGTCCATGAGATGTTCCCTATGCATCCAGCAGCTCTGCCTCCGACCCCGCGCCAGGCACGCTACCAGAGCTTTGTACACTAGCAGCCAAATATATCTAATCCCAGATTTCAAGAACTGGCGCTGGAAAACCACCGCACAAAGAGGCAGCGGCTCGCACGCATCCCAGGGAACCTCCCCGCAACCAACGCCTCTCCATTTATCCAACACGCGATCTTTAAGCGTTCAGTTATTTTCATCCCACCCCGCTATTAAAGGATGCAAAAGGCAGTTGGGTGAGGCGTTCGACAAAAATCTCATTTAGAGATCAAGACAAGCTTAATTGGTTTCTAGCCAGACCCTCACAAAGATGGGTTACTCCACAAATACAGTTGCTAATCTGCTCATTATACTCCCTAAGCTCCCACCGACAAAGAAAAAAGAAAATAAAGATGCACAAAGGAATGCAGTATTTTGAGCATGTTACTTCCAGCAAGCAACACATCAGAAGCGACGGATTCTGCAAGAAGAAGGGCTTGGCTTTTCTTTGAAGGAAAAGGATAACCAAGTGGTAAACAAAATAACAGCAAAAAGACCTAACGCAGATCAAATCTGCATTTTCCACAGGCAATCCCCATCCGTTTCAGGTTCTTGAAGAGCATTTCCAGCAGCTATTGTTTTTGCGGGCAGGCAGAAGCAGGGGAAACACTTATGCAGCTGAGAAGACGTCACGTCACAAGTGACAGAGTAGAAAGGATGCAGAACCTCGTGATTAAAAAGCACAGGACTGAAACCCTGGAGAGCTGAATTCACTTCCTAGCTTAGCTGTAAAAAAAAAAAAAAAAAAAAAAAAAAAAGGCGAGTTTCCTGTGTGATCACATCCTAGATGATTTATTCAAAAACCTGGTGTTGAAAAGTGAGGGAGGGGGAGGAAGCAGGAGGAGGAAGAGGAAGACTTGGTCCTGTGGGCTTTTACTATGTCTGGGATTAGACCAGCACCGGCAAGCGGTTACCATCCATCCACGCCAGGCACTGCACGATCCGGAGCCTGTCCCGTGGAGCCGGGACCGTGGGCAGCCAAACCCAGGTGCTGTGAACAAACCAGCCCTATCCCCACAGTGGAGCTGGCTTCTGGCTGCAGCGTGGGCACAGGCCGGGAAAGCACTGAGCATCCCACAAGTGCGGGTGGGAGACCACCCTCTCCTCTGCCCAGATGTGTGGCACGAGCTCACCAGTGCCACATCTCCCACCACAGCATCCCGCAAGCTTTCGTAATGCAGAACTCCGAACGGAAACAAAACCACGTGCAAAATGGAAGGTTAGTGATAACGGCAACCTCTTGGAGCTAGGTAAGAATTTAGAACAAGAATACAAAGCTGTCCTCCAAACACTTATTATATTATTATTATTAAACAGCAATGCAATTCCAGGGCTGCAGAGTCACAGGTAGAGAGACAATGGAGGGGCCATTTGGTCACAACCTTCTCCCCTTGTGCTACAGCCCAGGACTCCCAGCTCCAGCGTGGGCAGCATTGGAGGTCTGTTTATTTTCCCAAATCCAAACCAATTCTGCTCAGCAGGAAGCGCTGCACCCAAGGGCGAGCGGAGCTGCGGATCCTCCATCAGGACAGAGCTGAAAGCAAGGCTTTTGGATCTTCACAGGAAAATCCCTCAAGCTCCAGAGCATCTCTGCAAGAGCCTTTTGCAGCAGGTGGGCTCGCTCCAGGGCAGAGAGCCACAAAGGTGTTTTCCAAGACCTTCCTCAACCATGATGGGTGGTCACAAATCCAAGACTTGGTGCAAGTGAAAGGCAGCCTGATCCCTGGCCTTGGACAAGGACTGCCAGGCACAGAGATACAGGGCTGGTGCTGTCCTAAAAAGCTGCCGTGGGAACCCCAGAGTGAACAGATTCAAAGTTTTACTTTTAGCAGTGAGAGAAGCTGTAATTAACATCACCGGGTACAGCCCAGAGGCTGGGTATGGACATCCCCACGATGTTCACTGACAAGGTGACTGTTGGATGTGTTTTGTTTGGCTTTTTCCCCTCCTGGAAAAATGAGCACCCATTTTTCATGGGTCTTTCTCCCTCCTCCCCGTGTTGCCCAGAGTGTCAATTTCCCAGAGCCAGAACGTGTATCTCAGGACACACTGTACCAGCTCATTGCCGTAGCTGGAGCACAGCTCTTGGCATCCCCAAGTGATGGGTCCCTCCTTAATTGTTCCAACACCCTACAGCATACCGAGGACATCAGACCCCAAAAACAGTCTCACCCCTGACTCCCACCAAAATGAAAGACACAGTCCAAAACACAAGGCAAAGGGAAGAAAATGTGGACGTGAGGCAACCAAGCTACAGCTGTCGGACACATCGTCACCACCGTCTCACGCGTCTCTCACCTAGTTCAGCCCCATCCCCTGTGCCAAGCCAACAGAGCTTCCTCTGACGCAACTATGAGCAACCCTTTGGAAATCCTTCCGCTGAGGATTCTGAGGTTAAAGTCCCTCTTTACTCTCTTTTTCTCATGCTGAAAGCTGTTCACACTAAAGAATAGTTTGAAAAGCCAGGGAGGGATGTAAGGGAAGTCCTGGCCTGCCAACTAAGGGAACGGCAGTTTCATGACTGCGTAACCCAAATCACAGCCCATCGCACACCACTGCAGTTTGAACACAACTATGACCACTTCTGCATCACTTAAGAAATAGTAAATTTTGTTAAACCCAGCGAATGGAAGAGCAGCACTTAATACAAAAGTGAATGTGAGAAAACGATGAGCATGAAGACTCATTTCCAGCTCCATACCCAAAAGCAAACTGACTGTAGGGATTACACTATTTAGCACGCTCCAGAAATTTTCCTGGACATCTTTTTGCTCTGTGTGACGGGTAGAGATATCTCGTGACTCCAGAGCCACCAGCTATTTCACATGCAACTTGCCAGACAGCACTCTCCACAGAAGATAAAAGGAGCTGGAGTTTATAAATGGATCTGAGTTGTCCCCAGAAACCCTCCAGCCTCTCTTTGCAGGATGCCTCTGAGACACCAGGGTGAGGAGGCAGTACGTGGGCTGAGGTCTCAAAACCAACCTCCCGTAGCCAGAGAGGTTTGGTAAGCAAATGACTTACGTAAAATATCTGTCAGGATACTCGGCTGAAGCGCCAGCTCTTGTAAACAAGGTTGCTCCAGAAGTACCGGGGATTAGCACAGTTCAAACAGTCCTTGGCGTGACTTACCAGAGCACCCAGGAACAGATTTGCAAGTTCAGCTTTTCTCCTGCAATTCTCGCCTGGCACTGCCAAGCAACACCCCGGCTCCTGACAGCCTTCACCCTGTCAACTCCTGCATGTGGAGGCTGAGCAACAGGGGTGGGAGAAGCCCCCGTGCTCAACCACAGGACCTGATGGCAGAAGAAAACCCAAGGCGGCATCACCACGGGGCTGCTCTTCTCCCTTGCAGCTGGAGGAGCTCCAGCACCAACCAGGGTGTCCGTGAGCAAGCTGGGCGAGCGTCCCTCGGCAGAGGAACGGCAGCCCAAAGTTATGCATGGGATATGCAAGGAGAACAGTGCCAAGCAAAACAGGGCAGCTGAAAATCACCATGCATCCCAAAGGCTGAACCTGAAATTAAGGCAGAGAGCAGCCTCTCTTCCCTGTACTGGACACGCAGCCGCAGCCACGACACTCCTAGCACCTTGGGGGCAGAGGGGAAAAAAATCTCAGGAAATGAAGTGTCCTTTGCGTGCCATTTCTGTGCAAGCTGGGTACGGTGAGGGTATCTACCTTCCCAGCCCCATCCTCAGCTCGGGCAAGAAGGTGCTGTGAGCAGCAGTGTGAGCATCCAGGAGTGGCAGTATGAAGGAATGGGAGCACAAAGGGTGCCTGGCAGCCACGGGAGAAAGCTTTACACAAACAGATTTACAGTCGCTTACATTCACACAGGCATCCTTGAAGGAAACAGCTGCACAGACCTCAGATACTGCAAACTCTCCAGAGCAGCACGCAAGAGTTCACAGCTCCTCTAAGTACTGTTCACTTAGAAGATGCTGCAGCCAAGCAAGGAACAGGCACCCAGGAAAAAAAAAGAAAAAAAAATATCTCATGACTAGTTGAAAGTCAGATGGATGTTTGGCTCCAGAAAGCAGCCTTGGAAAGGTCTGCACAAAAGAAACACTCAGGAGCAGGAGTGGGGCAGACCCACCACAGCCTAAGCTAAATGTCATGCTGCACATCTGAGCCAGAAAACATCCTGGCTGTGTTGCCTCCACAGCCGTGCCATAGCAAGCAATTCATCTTGCTTGTTTGGGATGAGAGAAATGGTCTCCAGACTGTTCCTCCACCCTTCTCCTTCCTGCTGGAGCTGGGAGCAGGATCGGCTGCTAGCAGAGGTTGTCGGTAACAGGCAGGGAGCTGCTAGGACATCACCTGAGCATCACAAAATGCTGTGGGTCCTTCCACCACCCCGACTTCTGCAGGTCCCACCCCAGAACGACACACCTCTGCATCCTCCATTCCCACACCCTAGTTTTCTTTGATTTTTAGGACAATTACAGCCCGAGCGATACAAAGCCGGCTCCTGGATGCAGAGCATGGCCCCAGCTCCCCTGCCCTGCAGCCTCAGGGTGGTTTTGTTCCTGTCCAAAAAGAAGCGTGTGCATTTTCCTGCTTGTTGATAATCTATCCTCAAACGCTCAACCCTAAGATCTTTGAGGATGCTGCACTGGCTACAAGGACCTCCATCGGGAAGGCAAGCCAATCCTCACTCCTGCAAAGCATTGCAGGAACCAACGCCCGCAGAGCTTTCCCTAAAAACCTGCCAAGCTCCGTAGCTAAGTTTTGCATATTGGTACAGAGCCCAGCTGCTGGTGTTTCACACAACCCCCCCAAGTCAGCCTCTGAACGACACAATTTTGAATCGCCTTCCTCCTGCCAGAGTGCCCGGGGGCAGGATCCGCCAGCAGCCCAGCCCTTCACCACCGGGACATGGCATGAAAGCACCACGTGAAAGCCAAGCAGCAGGGAGCAAGGAACACCTGGAGATCCCGCTGCATCTTCCTCTGCTCTCCTGAGGATGGGCACAGGTCAGATGAACTAACTGGGTCCTTCCCCTCTCTTTTTCTCAATGGTGTCTGGCTGCTGCCGGGCTGCTCGGAGTTTCAGCAGGGTTGCTCTCCACCCAGGGCCCGTGAAGAAGGGACGAGGAGCCACAGTGCAAAACTCCTGGCAACAGCCCAAATTCAAAGGTTGGGAATTGGGTCACTGGGTTCAGCTTCTGAAAACAGTCCCTTCAGGAGGGCTGGGAAAAGCAGCAACAGTCACCTTCACCACTGCAGCCAGAGCTGGACACTTCTGCTGCTCCTCCACCACACCCTCCACACGTTATTTCATTTACCCTCTTGTGAAAACACGGGCACGCCGACGGAGCAGCCAGGAGAGGGACAGCCCTGACTTCCCGGCGGTGAAGCTGCATGCACAGGGAAGACATGATTCAGGTAAGCAGCACGTCGCGGAACGCACATCGCTATGCAACGCTCACCGGGAGGAATGCAGAAGGCGAAACATGAAGCCACTTGTCTGGCAAGGCGAGTAACCCTTCAATCATCTGCCAGGCCCTGCAAGCGCTGGGGAGCTTGGTGCACTGGGTTGGGAAATACAAGGATGCCTCCGGCTGCCTCTTACTAACTGCACTGCTGCGGTATTTCCTCAGAGCAGAGTCCAGAAGAGTTCAGCGAGAGAGCTCCAAAACGACATAAAAGAAAAATCCTAACAGCGGAGAAGGAACAGGCATGTCCTCCAGGAAGAGACGAGGCGTGAAGAGCAACCCTGCTCCGGTGGTTTGGCACGTTAGCACCAGTAAGCATCATCGCGCTGACCAGCTGGCGCGTCCCATGATGGGCGAGAACATGCCTGTTCACCAGCACTGCCCCTCCAGTGGGTCAAGGCAGTGTTTCGAACACAAAGACTCTCAAGGCAACCATGAGGAGTAACATATTGAGCAATTTACTGAGTCACGATAACCCTGATTCACCAGAGAGCATCACTGGACCACTCCATCCCTTTGACTGATCTAGGAAGGGGCCAGGAGCAACCTCCTCACCCCGGTGCTCCGAGCAGCACAAACCTCTTCCATACAGCAAATTCAAAACAAGTTCACAACAAGTTCCCCCAAAGAGCAGAGGTGACTGCAGGAGGAAGCACGAGTGATGGAGCGATCAGAGATCCACGCAGCAGGTGCAGAGGTTGCTCCAGACCTGGGCGCAGCATGGGACGGGACACCCTTGAGAATGACCCCACCCAACCTCACCACGAGGAAAACACAAGCCAGATGTTCAGACAACTTCACGCATTAATTTGGTTAATTTACTGCAATTCAGGTGGCTGGTGCTCATGCCACACCAATCATGAAACAAAGCACTGTCAGCTCGGATCAACTAACCACGTCTCCATGGTGTGCCAGGCCGCTTCTCTCATCTCCACCTCCTTTGGTTTTCTTCTCCGCGGCCACAAAGATTTGAAAGCTTTATGACTCACTGAGCTGAGATTTTCTACGCTACCCAGAACTCCTGGTTCTTCAGGGTATTCCCAAATGTTATGACACGCCACGAGGACAGGAGATGCCAAGTGCAAACGATTTCCTGAGAGGGCAGGTAGGAAGGCATCAGCAGAGCTTTCCTCCCAGCCCAGCTCAGGTTCAAGAAGCAGTAGGGGGAAAGAAGAATCAAAGATAAACAAACAGTGTCTTGCAATGGGCTTTGGACCCTCTTTTCGCATGAAACAGAAAGTTGGAAATATGTCATTAAGGATGAGAGAACTAATGAAATATGCAGAAAAGCTTCTGCTGGGGTATTTAACTACTTTCTAACCCCTTATTAGTCAAGTTGTTCTCTCATCCTCTAGTATGGTAACCACAAAGAGTAAGTAAATCTATATGGCCTAGAATCTAGATTAACCAACACAGAAGTCAGGATCAGACATTCAGTATTTCTTCCCCTATTTACAGCCCTTTGTTCAGATTACCTCTTTTTTCAGCACAGCACTGACATCTGCAAAGGTGCAGGAGTGAAAAGCATGTGTATTATTATCTCAAAAGAAGGGAGGGAAAAAAAAAAATCAATATGGACACGATTTGAATTCTACAGCACTCGGCTGCCACGACTTGCAAATAAACAGCTGTCCCAGCAGGTCCATGCAAGCTTAGCAGCAGAGCAGTAAAATGCAAGATTTTTCTTCTCCTTTTAAAAGAGTTTTACTTATATAAAAGAGCATGTTTAAAAAAAAAATAAATCACAGGCTGAAGAACCACGGTTAGGTCACACTCAATTCCAGCAGAACAAGCGCATCCTGCTTCGCATGGCCTCACCAGTCACTCCACAGCAGCGGCAGCTTTCCGAAGTTAAGATATTTAATTACCAGCATCAAGTCAGAAACCCAAGCGTCCAACAAAATCCTCATTTGTGAGCGAAGCCTGCAGAAATCTCGTTGAGCAGGCTTTGGCAATCTCCAAAGCTGACAGCTGGATGCCCTGGCTTATCGACTGCTAGAGCACGCACAAAAAAAACCCCACGCTCTGAATACTTGCAGCGCCGAGCAAGCTTTCAAGGCAGCTCGGCTGGCCTCTTAAAAAGGCTCATATAAATAGGCAAGCTTCATTTATTAATACTTCTGAGATAAAAGCAGCTGTGTAGGAGCGGCTCAGCGCGAGGACGGGTGGAAGGAGACCACCCGCTCCGGGTGGTTCATCTGTCAGCATCCCCAGCCAGTTTTGAACCAGTCCAGGTGACAAACGGCAGCAGGTAATTCTGCTACCTGTGCACGTGGGGGGCTGCCATAAGCACATCAGCCAAAGACCTTCAGGCATCGAGTCAGCGCCGACGGTCGACGCACACAAACTGCAAAGCAGTAATATGGAGCGGGAGGGGATGTGCTCATGGCCGGCTGGTAAACAGTATTGGCAAGGAGCCCAGCTGCCCAACAGCTCCATGCCTCCCCTGCGCTGGGATCCTCAGCCGTGGCAATGACAGTGTGGGAGAAGAGGGGGAAGAAACCAAAACAAAGCACAGAAGCAAAAGGGAGATAAACATGACCCAGTTAGACCGGCTGTCCCCAGCCCCTTCCCATCCTCGGCAGGAGGGCTCGGTGGGGACCAGAGGAGCCGGCTCGCCACGGCCATCCCTTTCCTGCTCCCTCCCGCGACCCTGCTGTGAACAAAGGGTCAGATAAGGAGCCGGCTCAGGTCAAGACCGGTTTGACTCCGTTTCAAGCCCAGGGGAGTGGATTCGGCGTTGGTTTTACACCTCACCCATCCTGTTTGCCTCCCTGGGGCGGAGGCCGGGATGCGAAGCCAGCGTGTACGCCTGGCTGGCTGGACCCAAAAACCCTGGGGCCAGGACAGGGACACCAGCGGTATTGCCACACGCCAGCTGAGAGCTGGCCAGAGCCAGGAAGCGTCAATGCTTCCTGCTGTCCCGGTGTCACCGTCGGGCAGTCGGAGATCATGGACTTTGGCTTTTGCTTCCTGCTCCCAACAGGAGGGGCAGGTCCCGGTGTACGGCCACGGGAAGAGCAAGGCGAGTCACTCATTAATCGAGGAACAGCAAGGTGGATGCTGGACCCATGGGGGCTGGGGGGGCAACGCACATCGAAACGAACCCCAGCACCCACAGAAAAAGGTCAGGACACTGCAGGACCCACTTACTCCTGGTGGGACCGAAAGAGGGGCAGGCAGGGAACGCCGATGGCTTTCACACATGTTATTATCAGCGATGTGGGATAACGAGGTTGCATCGTGGTTTACCACCGTGGCCTTAATACACACCACCACTCGATTTTGTATGCAGTATCGGAATCAACCTCTAGAGAGGGGGAAAAAAAAAATAAAAATGAAAAAGCCTTGTTCTGCCATCCCTCTCGGTGCAGCCGGGAGAAGCCAGCTGGTTGCACAATGCTGGGTGTCTGCAGTGCTCAGGCCTGGCCAAAAGCACGGTGGCAGCCTGTGCCCATGGGCTCCCCTCGCCCCAGCACCTGGCAAAGGGGGCTCGGCTGCGCCCTGTCATCTCCCACCCACCTCTGATTTCCACGGGGAGCTTCTTGCCCCCGGTTTGGTGGCGCACAGCCTCCTCAGTTAAGTACATTTTGTCAGGAGTAGAATTATCATCCGGTTTTGCCTTAAATTAACCTTGATCACTTAAAGATGCAGAAAGTCTGTTTCACACGGGCATCGACACATGAGGCAGCACAGCTGTCTGCAAGCAGTGGGGATCCCAGGGATTAACCCCACTATTAATATTGACGACTTTGTGCCAAGCGAATCAAGATCAGGCAGAATCCAACTGCAGCCATCACACACCGATGGCAGCGGGTGCCAACCCCCAAGGCTCACATGCAGCAAGGGCATCATCCTTCCTCCACACAGGCCCCCTGACCTGGATCTCCCCAAATTTCCAGCCTGGTGCACCCAGTGACAGAAACCAGCCTCCCTGTCTGGCAGCTCTACGGCTGGTGCCCGAGCCACAACCCAGCTCATTCTCCGCCACTGACGCAGCCACAGCCCGACACCGAGACACGCACAAATCCCACTCCCACACCAGAGCATCGGCTGGACCACAGCGCGCCCGCAGAAAGGAGTTTTACACCAGCACATACAGACAATTCCGCAGCCCCAGATTGCTGTGCCTGGTGGGGAGGCACGGGGGGGGGGGGAGCAGAGACCCCCCCAAAACCCACTTTGCTCAGCTGGGGGAACCCCATTCCCAGGTCCCAGAGGGAGGGCCGGGGGTACCCCACCCCTGGGGGTCTGTGGGTGAGCCGGGGGTCCCACCCCGCCCCTCGGGAGCTGCGGCAGGGGTGGGAGCCCCCGTGCCAGCAGGAGCCGGGGACGAAGCAGCCCTCGGCGGACGTTGCCATGGAGAAGGCAGCGCAGCAGCATCCCGCATCCCACGCCCGCGGGTGGGCACCCCCCTGCCCGGCGTCCACAAGGGCGGGCACCGCCCGGGCACGGCGAAGGGGCCCCGCTCCCCCCGCCTAGGCCACCGCGGGGCACGCCAGGCCCCGGGGGGCGCAGAAACAAAATACTGGCGTGGAGATGGGAGGTGGGGGTCTCACCCGAGTGGGCAACCCCACGCAGCGCCCCAGGGTGGGGCGTGGGCTCGGCTGCTGCTCTCCCCACCTCCCCCAGAAAGGCAGCCCCGGCTCCCCGCCTCGCTGCGGGGGCACCCAACCTCCCCCCCCCGGCACGGCCAGCGCCCCCCGGGGCACGGGGGAAAGGCAAACACCCCCCACTCCCCACCACACACGCACCCCAAGCCAAAAAATAATAAAAGAACAGCCGAAAAGGGAGGGCAGGGGAAAGGAGCGGCTGCCGGGCACGGAGCACTCACCCGCGGGCGCGGACCCCCCGTACCTGCCGGCGCGGCGCTGCGCGGCGCGGAGCCCGCCCGGCCCCTGCCC